>LIEC01012093.1:115318-140052 GCA_001925005.1 Drosera capensis
CCCCCCCCCCCCCCCCCCCCACATAAATAAAAGAAGTAAAAACTCTAGTAGATAAATGCTAAAAAACATAATGAATACCTCAATTTAAAATAAATAAATTTAAAAAACATCAGCTGTTTTTAAATGCTCATCATAGGGAACCATAGTTGTTAACCATCACAATTAAATGAGACCAACAGGTCAATAATTTCAATTGTTAGAAAAAGAAGGCAAAATATCGTGAATGCAGAAACCTGGGCAGGGCTAACAATAATACCTCAAATGTCTAAGGGACTTGTACGACTCCAGATATCCTGGGCGATCATAGATTTCAGCCAGATTAGCTTGCTCATATCGACGATGCAAAGCTTGTGTATCTAATGGGTCACTTGTGCTTACTGCACCATATTTAGGAGTCAAAAACTTTGAAGCAAGCTGTGACAAATGCAATGGGTGAGGAAGACCAGACACAGGCTCCTTATGATCAAGTGTCTGATCAGAAAAACGTTGACCAAGTGAGATGGAAGGTTTCACAAGATCTGGATGTGTCGGAAGTGACCGTTCAAAAAGAGGGCGAAACAACGAAATCAGCTCACGCACCTGCAAATGGCAATAAAACTCATAAAATGGGATTATAACATTGTTACAGATCAAGATCAATGAAGAATATATGCAAATCACTTACTTGACCATAGCTCAGCTCTTGCCTGAATTTGGCGCCTCCCTGGTAATTTTCTTTTATGACATTCTTAAAAATTGTCTCTGGCAAGGGCAAACATTCCTTGAAGATGTCAAACTTTACCTAAATAAATGTGATCAACCATCAAGGCATGACGTAGAACAGCACACTGGTACTAACAAGCAACAAAAAAGGAATCTGCCTTGTCAAAAACTGTTAGTCTGTTCTATTTAAAAAAACGTTTTAGTCTGATAATGGTAAAAAGATAGGATAATCAAAGAGCATGAGTCTGCCCGCACATGATTTATGCAATTGTGCATGTGGGTGCATTTCTACTAGCATCATCTGTTTTTCGCAGGTTGTGTGTGTGTGTGTCTAGAAGTTTCTTTCTCAGAATCCCCTAGTCACATACATAAGGGAGTTGCAAGACTCGCGGCTTGTGGAGAAGGGAGAACGGTTAAAACGTCACAGAATGATGTTCTGGGAATTTATATCCCTAAACACCCATAAACTAGTCACACATCTCGACATCCGATTCCAATCCCATTTAAACAATTTCGAATCCACACATCATCCAAATACAGTCACTCTAATCAATGACAATCATGGAACTTCAGTCCCATACCTGTGCCGGAAACCTTCCACCAAAAGCAGCCGGCTCCAACCCCATCCCCCCATCCGACGCAGCAACATAAACACCATACAACAACCTCACTTCAAAATCAAACAAGAACAACCTTGTCCCCGGCTTAATCTTCAACAACACCTCCATCTTCCCGACCGGAAGCCCAAACACCCTATACGTGAAACACTCCGGCTTCGTCTTCTTACTACACATGAATATGTACCCAGGCAGCTGCCCCTCCTCCGCCCACTCCTCATCTTGGCTCTCCGTTCCCTCCATCACCAATCCCTCCCCGCCATCAACACCACCAACAACATTCTCTTGACCTCTCCCTCCTCGTGTCTCCTCATCGCTGCTTCGCCCACTTGTCATCGCGACAAAACCACAAAACCACACCCTGCTTCACACAATATCACACAGTAATTTCATCTATATTCAGAATCCCAGGGAAGCAACAACAGTTTGTATCAATATATGCAGTGAATATGAGTTCAGATTAGAAATTGGAATTGAAATCCCTAATCGAGGATTTGAAACCCTAGAAATTAGGGTTTCTGCAACCGAAGTGAAATGATAAACAGTAAGATAAAGTGCTGGGGATTGGGGTTTGGGGGTGAGTGGAGAGTGGTCGGAGATGTACCGGCGGCGGCGGAGCTCGGCGGCGGAGGGGGCCGATTGTTGTCGGAGAAACGATGAGGAAATGAGAGTGCAATGAGACACTGAAACAGCAAGCACGTCAATTTAGATGCATTGTTCTTTTCTGTGAAAATATGCTCGGCGCATGACATGGAACGTGCTAACAAATATTATATTATTTTATAATATAAATATAATTTTTTATTTTTATATCAAATTACGTCTGATTTGATCGTTTCGTAACATATATTAGGTTGAAGTATGTAAGTGATCCAATAATTATTGTTTCAAGATAATTTTACATAAATTACGTTTGATTGTCGTTATACACGTGTCAAATTTTATATCGACGCATGTCAAATCAATTGGCTGCAACCTTTGTGGGACGTAAGAAGTACATTTTTTGGTATGTCATAAAGGATCCATAAATAATACTCCCTCAGTCCCATTAAAATTACAACGGTTTGATTCG
Source organism: Drosera capensis (assembly GCA_001925005.1). Classification (NCBI taxonomy): domain Eukaryota; kingdom Viridiplantae; phylum Streptophyta; class Magnoliopsida; order Caryophyllales; family Droseraceae; genus Drosera; species Drosera capensis. Next base: position 117,710 of record LIEC01012093.1, read on the forward strand.
ATATGATAATTTATGTGTGTATTGATTAATAAGGAATGATAACTTTGTCTTTGTGAGTGGATGAGATAAATAAGTGAGGAAAGGAAAAAAATAATAGTAATGAATGAGTTGATTTGATATAAAAATATTTTTGTGTGAAAATAATTATTAAATATGAAAATATTACAATTTGAATAAGACATCCTAAAAAATGTTAAAATTTGAATGAAACGAAAAGAGTAAGAACATCAATGTTCCGATCAACTCGAATTCTTATTTAAGAAGAATCGCCTTGTTTTCAGTTGGATCAGTCGATTGTTGGTATAGTGTAATGGATAGTTTAGACTCAATATCTTGAGATCAAGTAACTACGTCCAAGTCTCATCACATATGTTTTACGCATTAGTTTAAAATCATATTATACAAAACAACCAACGGACAGACTCTATTGCCTCATCAAGAAATGTTATCCAACTCCCTCAACCTCATCAAGTGGAAATAATCTCCTAAGCTATCCTAGAAAGGTGATAATGGTAAGTTCATGTTCAAAAGAGAACACAAAGAGAAAAACTACAGCGGCCAGGATGCAAGGCGCAGGAAGCACCACAAACCAGCACAGTGATCCGAGACCAAAACAGAATTGAGTTTTGTTGTTTCTGGTCAGAAACTAATCACCACGCCATATCAGAATCATTCCGTGTCGACTGAGATACTTCAATCAAAATGGCTCAAGCTCACCCTCGCAAGCAAGGCAAATGAAGTGTGTATCGATCATTAACCCAGTAAAGAATTAGACATGATAGCTCCTAAGAAGCGCTAACAAAAGATCGTTCCATGCATCGATTGGCCCAGGCATGCACCAATGAACACAGTCGTTGTACCCTTTCTTTTGCTTCGAGCGCCAATGAGATCCGGGGTGGCCGTCGGGTCTCATCATCATAGCCTCAGTAATATCAAGTGCCTCATATCTCTTCCCTTCAGTCTCTCTACTCTTCGCCCTCGCTATTTCCTCCGTCTGTGCCTCCCTCACGGCCCATTCCCCTTGGCTGGCTGGCACCACCTCCGCCTCCTTTCTCCCCTTGAAGGGAAGGGTTCTGTTACAGCTTCCTCCAGTTTTCCATGTCCCGTTCTCGAAATGGGACGGAGAAATAGTCCTCACCAAGGTTAGAGTGTCCCCACAATCTTTGCAACTGTTGATGTGATTCAATGCCGTACGAAGGGCTCCCCCTATTGCAAATTCATCACCGAGTTCCTTGATGTTGAGCTCGTTTTTGCAGTGGATGCAACCTCGCATTTGGCCATCTTGGTATATGTAGTTCTTCCTGAAGAACCATTGGGCATCTGAGACAACAGCATAATCAAGATGTGTAGGGAGTTTGTTTCCCCAGTTTTCGTCGACTTTGTCAATGTGTAGATCGAATATGCCTGTTGGAGAACCATTCAACCCTCTTTCTCTGGAGGCCACCAAAAACTTTGTCCAAAGCACAAGTAGGGTGAAGTTGTGGTTAGCAAAGTACCTGCAACCGCATTCAAGCTGTTGAGAATACAAAACACACGAGAAGTACCAAGAGTTCACAACAAATGGATACATAAGATCATAGGTTACTCCACTCATCGTCTATCGGATTTTGAGTTGCAACCCGAAATGTTAAACCCAATCCAATAAGAATTATCAGGAACAATGAGTTAACATTTCACGCATTTGTTTTACAGAAGCAAAGAACTCAAGATTCAGCATTACCATGTCCTGGACCTGTCTTTGGCATCTTTGTAAACATCAAGGGGTACCTCTTCTTGAGCCAAAAGACATACAAGTGAATCCACTTGATTCCTAGCAACAGAATCCCCGATGAACGCCATCGTCTTCCTTTTCACAATCCTCAAAAACGCATTCGGTTCAAACCTAGGAAGCTCACACTTCTCCGGCTTCCACCTCCATTGGAGAAACTCCCTATCAGTCCTCCCATTCTCGAAGCAGTTCTTCGACAAAGGGATCGTTTTGCAGCTTGAATTAGAATACAATGGGACGAACTCGGGATCAAAAACCCACTTTCCCTTGAACAAGTCACAAACATTGCTCTCACCTGTTTTCCTCGTAGCAAAACAATTAAGCAACTGATCAGTGACATCAGAGAAACAAGCATCCGGGTTTTGCTTGAAACTAGAGATTCAAGGATTTATGTGCAATTTATAAAACAATGTCGGTTATGACCCGCAAAGGGCGCAATCCCACACAGATATTTATTGCCCGTTTTGGGCTCATCGGCAGCAACATTTGGATTCACTTAAAACCAAACAAGGATCTTGATCAGGGTCAAATTGGGCATGCATTTTTATCACTTATTTAACAAAACCAAATCTAACACCAGATTCAAAACAATCTCTCTCATCTGGGTTCCATTGAGTCAACAAGGGAATTGCTCAATTCATCACAAAAATGACAAAAATCTAAAAACCCAATATAAAAAAAAGTTCCATTTTCTGCAACAAATTGAGATCAGATCATGAATTTACCTTCTTTTGATGGGCTGGATTGTGGACTTGATGTGAAAATGGGATCATTTATTGTGGGAGATCTGATTCTGTTGATGTTGAAGAGAAAAGGAGGTGGAGAGTGAAGGGTTAGGATTGCTAACAGAGTGGTTAGGATTAAGCTTGAGATTAATCCACATGTTTTTTTCTCTATGAATTTTGGGATCATTTCTCTTGCAGGTGATGCAGGAAGGGAGTAACATGATTATGCTTTGTGTTCCTGTTTTGGGTATCCAAAAGAGGGGGAAGGTGTTCACTTTTGTTAAGATTATGTTTTCTGTAGTGAAACAGAAATGTTGGAGGATGATTAATTTTTTTATCGATGAGGCGAAAAGAGAAAAACAAAAATTAAAACAAAGAAGGTTTTTATTTTTTATTTTTTGTTTTAAATCATATGAATATAATAATCAAATTGTATCGAATAGAAAATCACTTTATCTCGTTAAATTATGAAAAAATTCTTATCACTTTAAAAAAAATTTCAAGAATTCTTAATTCCAAGAATACATCACTTCCCCTTTTATTCCACCGTCGTCTCCTCCGTCACTCCTTATGGTAGCGACGCCTCTCCCTCACCGCACCGCCACCACCATACACAACAACCACTCTCCCTCCTCCTTCCACCGTCTTCGCCGTTCCCTCTCCTCTCTTCTTTACATCTCCTGAGTTGAAATCAATGCATCCATCACCAATGTCGATGGCGACAACGACCGCAGTGGAGCAGAGGTCGTGGCGACGGTGGTTTTCGGCTTCTTGTTGGATTTGGACTTAGGCAGGGACGTCAATGACTGTGGCTTGGGTTGGATTCTCCGACGACGCAGGCCGTTGCAATGGAGTTTGTGGTGATGGCAGCACCGAGCAATTAGGATCGATGGCATTGAAGGAGATTCGGGGGAAATTTCTAGGGTTTTGGGTTGTGTTTTTGTTTTGTTTTAGGGGTATGATTTTATGGATTGGGTGGTGCTTTTAGTTTCGATCGAATTTCAACGGAGATATTAATAGTTCCGATTGGATTTCAAAGGGCTTATTTGTTCAACCTGACATATTATTTGTTTTTGGATTCCAACCAATATATTAACTTTTTTAAAAATGTATTACTTTTTATAGAGGTATTATTTTATTTTATCGTCATACTATATGAGGTGGGGTTAGGATAGGTGGTATTTTGTGGAATTTTTTAAAATTTGTGGTATCTTATTGAAATAAAATTTTAGTGATATTTTTTGAATATTTTCTCTTTTATTATTTAATTATTTTTGATTTTATTTCATCATAGTAAATCTGATTCTTTCCAATTATATTGTTTTTTCAATTGCTTAGTTTTCCATCCCACCTTAAAATCAATAAATTTATCCTTTTTTCTTTCCCAATTTCTTCGCTCTTCAGTCGCCCCGTATTCTCTCCATCATCAGCATCACATATCTTCGATCTCCACCAATAAATGCACATCTCTCTCCTCATTTCTCTTCAATTTTCAATCTTGATCTCACTCCCTTCACGTGATCATCATAATCATCACAGAACCATCGAAGAAGAGTAAAGAGGTTACAGTCGCTACGCAGAAATGAAGAACAAAGAAGAAAGGGACGACGTTCACGATTGATTGCTCAAAGTAAATGGAGGGCATGATCCTCAGGAAGTTCCTGTCAAAGAGGATCAAGGTCAGAGAGGATTTGATCACAAGGGTGGAGGGCGATGATGAAGGTGGAGGCAAAGAAGCGAAGGTGCGGAGGTGGTGGCCCGAAGGATCAGGGAGCACTGTTGACTCCAACAATGGCATATTGTCGAGTTCAATAACGTAACTCCGACGGACACAATGTGGATTCCGACGGCGGTTGTACTCTCGTATTTGACGACATATTATCGACTTTGATGAGTTAGTATTTTGTTGTCAAAGATGCACGTATTGTTGGGAACACTGTTGATAACGATAGCGATGACGATCTCTAAAGATTATAATTCAAAAGTGCAATGTTTGTTGTTTTTTACACATTGTCTTTGGTTTTGGTAATCTGATGCACTGTTTCTCTCATTCGACAACGTACTATCTATTCCGACAACGCATGATCAACCCTGATGAAGTATTATAGGTTTCAAGGACGGGCATACTGTGGAGTAGGATTTCTGAAGATGTTGTTTGTAATTATCGTGCATTTCATTGAAGATTATGTCCTTTTTGTGATTAGAATAGTTAGGATTCTTGTAAATTTATTTTAAATTGGATATGTCTTCTTATATGACTAGATATTATTAGTATTAATTATGATTGTGAACTAATTACTAAAAAAATCGTAATCATGATTGATTGATAAATAAGATTTAAAAAAAATGATAAAATGATAATTCTCTCATTATTTTTGGGGCTATTTGATATTGCTGTCAAAATCTGAGAAACCAAAATCAGGAGCAAAAACAAAAAACGGCACCGTCAAAATCATTTTTTAAAATTAAATGATTTTTTTGTAAAAGAAATCTTGAATATTATATTTTGATGAAATAGAAAATATAACAGAAATAGAAAATTATTTTTTTATTTCTGTTTTATCCATTTAAAAAATAAAAATAAAAAACAAAAATGATACCAAAGAGTTTTATTTCATCAGTTGGTGAAATAGAAATAGAAAATAGAAACCATCATTAATACCAGACATAGATTTTTGTTATTCATTTTCTATTTCTGTTCATAGTTTGAGTTTTCATAATTTGAAACATGATTGCAAAACTACCCATTATATATTTAAAAAACATAGACGGATAGAAATCAAGTTTACTGAAGGAATACTAATATCTGTAGAACAAGAGTATGAGTTTCTTTATCGAGTCCAAACTAACCCTACATACTCATAAACATTATGATAAATTTTAAAATAAAAATTATTTTAATTAAAAATATCAAGTACAAATTAATTCTGTATTGATTGATTATATTTTGTGTAAGAACAATAAAATAAGAGTGAAACAAAAATAAATATGGTTTTCACATGCCGGTAACAAAACCTCGTTATGTGCTTAACGAGAAAAAAACTACAGTGTCATGGAAATACTGCACAATTGTCCTTCATTTATTTCAAATCATAAGAAAAATTCGTAATACTTGACGAGGGAACAACTATACAGTGTCATGGAATATTGCACAATTGTCCTCCTCCATTTACTATTTCACATCATAATTTTATTTCTGATAATAAATCCTTCCATAAATTGCCTCCGATAAATTCCAAAATGTTGAACACATATGCTTTATATTAACGTAATGTAAAATAAATAACGATTATTGGTGTTGCTTAATTGTTTTCTATTCTTACACATCTACGAGGGATGTAATAGCAATGTTTCTTCCGTCAAATGTAAATAGCTTCTGTGATGTATGAGATGAGATATTAACCTTGGGTGAGATTGTCTGATTATGATTTTAATCCAATCCAACTATAAAATGTTTTCTATCCTATTATTTTTATAACAATTATTATTTTCGATCGTCCCATAAATTTTACAACATTTATTTTATTTTCTTATTTGAAAATAATTTTATAATCCCTTCGTCCCATAAAAAAAATACAACATTACATTATCATTGTATTATTTAACACGTATGTTGAGGAGTTTAATTATTCGTCTTAAAAACGTAAGAAGATTACGTCACCGACTCAAAATCAAAATACATAATTTAAATTATATTATCAACGTATTATAATTTTGCATAAAATGATGTTTGAACGGGACGAATCGTAATTTGAATAACTTTATCCCTCACCTAAGCAAATCTTATGTTTTTATGGGACAAACATAGTATTAAATTAACCACAATACTTCACTATACTCAGTTACCTCCTCATTCGTTCTCTTTCATCCTTTCATGTTAAATCGATCATCATCATCATAAAAAATCATAATATATTATTCTATTCAAATTGTAATAGTTTGATCCGATACGATAATTTATATGAGTGATAAATTAATAAGGAATGATAACTTTGCGTTTGTAAGCGTGTGAGATAAAAAAAAATGATCATTAATGAATTGATATGATATAGGATAACTCGATGTTTTTATGTGAAAAAAATTTATTAAATATGAAAATATTTATAATAACACATTAAAATAAAATATTATAATTTAAATAACATAGGAAAAAATAATCAACATATATCAAATTTAATATATATATATATATATATATTTTGTTATAATATTTGTGGGATTGAGGGGTATATCTTTATGGCCACACATGATAAAATCGAGGCGTGTCCGATTGTAACAAAAAGTCACCTAAATTCTCCTACTTCGATTAGACATGAGACATCACTTCATAGGTCACATTTTGCACTAGTAACATGACCGAAGATCATAAGACCAGCCGCCATCCACGAATTCAATTCCAAATCAAAAATCAACCAAATTATTCACATCCGCATCCACCCCTACCCACTAGGCCCCACAACCCAAAACACGCGTAAACCAAATAAATTCCAAAAGTACCCTTACTCATTTCGCGTGGCCCCACCACCTGAAAACGCGAAAACCCCACGAAATACCGAAACTACCCATTCTCCGCATAAACCCCACGAAATACCGAATCTACCCATCTTATCTAGGAGCAAACGACGCCGTAAAATCAACCGGAACCTTCAAGTTCTCGGCCCATTTCATGGATCTCAAATACAACCCCGAGATCTTGCTCGCCACGCGTCTCATATCCGGCCGTCGTTCCGCTTCCACGTGTACGCAATCCAACGCCAGCCTCGTCATCCTCTCTGCCACGTCGACTGGGAAGGAATCCTTTAGTCTCGAATCCACCCATCGCCGAAGCCTCCCTTCTCCGACGCCGCCATCGACGACATTGTCGTCATTGAGCGCCGACCTCGCGCTCTCGATTAGAGAGATTGTCACGTATTCTCCGGTCTGTCCATCGTATTCGTACCTGTTGAGATTAGTGTTAGTTATAGTACTATGATTCAATAAAGATGATTAAGATAATAACTTATACAATCTCTTTGATATACTCTGACCGTTACGGAAAAAAATGATATTAGCGAAAAAACAACTAATGCGTCACAGTGAAAACAAAGTGAAACCAAAAAAAAGATGAATATGTCCGTTAACATCTCATCATATCAGTACATAAAATCAACAATCAAAATGAAAATATATGGGAGGTGATGAACGTTCAAAAACAAAATGAACCTATAATTCAACCAACACTTGTCTCAAGGTTAAACGGTTCTAAATATGTTATAATTATTTTGAAAGAAAAGAAACATAAAATATTAGTTATAGTTAAGTAATTCATATTTAACACTAGATTAATGACATCCAGTAACTTTGTAACATTTGGGACAGGGGTGTTGAAGAAAATTTTGGATTACCTTATCGGCTTGTCGCCGGAGATCAACTCCAACATGACCACCCCGAACGCATACACATCCGATTTCTGCGTCCCGATCCCGGTGAGCATGAACTCCGGCGCCATGTATCCCGGCGTGCCCCGAAACTTCACGCTCCTCGATCTCACCATCCTCGGCTCCATCTCCGATCCGATCTCCATCGACTCCATCGCCGACCTCTCAATCGGCTCAGAACACAATTCCGCCGTCCCAAAATGACAAATCCTCGCAGACTGCGAAGGCTCCGTGACGATGATGCTCGAGGACTTGATATGGTTTTGTACGAGGCGGAGCTCGAGGCCTGTATTGTTGTGAATGTAATCGAGGCCATCGGCAATGTCGACGGCGACCTGCATCCGCGACATCCATGTCCCGAGGACGGTGTAGCTAGGGTTTTTGGGGCGGAGACAATCGGCGAGGTTCGATCCGGAGACGAATTCGTAGACTAGGTAGATCGAGTCGCCGGATATCGCGGCACCGAGGAGCTTGATCACCGCTGCGTGGTGCAATTTGCAGATCTGAGAGAGTTTGGAGCGGATCGCGGACCTTGTGGTCGGGTGATGGAGTTTTCGTTGGAAGACGATGGCGTCTTTGCCTCGGAGATTGCATTTCCACGACGGAGTGGAGGAAACCGAGGCGGAGGAGGCGGTTGCGCGTTTAGAGAGGAACTTGTTGGTGGCGGCGGAGATCTCGGAGAACTCGTAGATCTTAGGGTTTTCCGGCAGGGAGTCGCGGAAACTGGGCAGGGATGCGCGGCTGGTGAGAGCAGAGGTCGCTGATCCGTCGGTGTAGTCTGCACTTCTGGTAAGCTGTTCGCTGGTGGAGGGTTCCGATGAGGTCGAGAACGCCGGGGGAGCGGCCGATCCCGGCGTCCTCGGTGTTCTCGGTTGGTGTTGAGGCTTCGAGGTTGGTGAGGTTGCGTTCGTGGCAGTTCTTGATCTGCACATATGATCAAACTTGTGTTACGATTCGAGATTCGGGATTTGATCTGATTTCAGGGTCCAATAGAGAGATAATCTTTGATGATTTTGATGAAGATAGGGAGATGTGATGAACCTGGTTCTGCTGAACTGCTGCTCGAGTCGTCGTAACATGATTATTCAAGATCGAATGTACGGATCACAAACCCCCGACGACCCGATTCGATTGGACGCTGTTTCGAGGAAGGAGAGGTTGAAACGAAACTGGAATCGATCTCCTTATGTGTTGGCCAATGGTGGCGGATGGTCGAGGACGAACATGAAACGATGACCTGTTGGAGAGATCGTTGATGGGTAGAAGTTTGGCGAACATCGTTTCGCTACGAGAAAAGGTGAAGGATTCCTTCTATCTTTTGCTTTTGCTTTTGCTTTTGCTTCGTGGTTTCTTCACTAACAATTAGTGAAGACAAATCTATACACTATAGTTTCTTTGACCACAGAATAATGCATTAAGGGGAAGTGACATGGTATATTTCATAGGGTTTGCTCTATGCACCAATTGTTTAGGATTAGTCTACTAGTCTCCTAAATTTGTCTTAACAGTGAATTCTTATAGGATATTCCTGTTGTGTATGGTTTTCGGGTCCTTACTATCACGTCAGCGACGTCTTAGGCTCATGTTTGTTTACTTAGCTTGCGACTTGTCATCGGTGCCCCTACGTTAAAATCTCGCTTTTTTTTTTATGTCGGGATAAACTGCTTTCACGGATCGTGATATTGCTTTTGAAGATTATGACGCAGGTTAGACGTCGACGTAAAACTTTGGCATGAACTATCCTTACCGTAAATATCCCGTTGAAAATGCAGGAATCATTTGGCTGTGTTTCTAGATGATCGCGACACGTTTGAGAAGTATATGTTGAAGCATAAACTTCGGAGACAATCTATTCGTGAAAGGTATCGGTCGTCGCCCGTCTCACTCATAGGTTTATCGTACTCAAATGTTAAATTATTGGCTTGGTAGTATTATTGTAATGTTAGGAGGGTCTCCTACCATGATTGATAGTCTGGCATTCCAAGCTTTGATATACTAGTACGTCCTATAAAATTATAATTTTATTTTATTTGAAAAAAATACTACGAAAATATCAAAAAATCATTTTTATTTATTCTCTTCATTTCATAATATAGACAACGGAGAGTCATGTGAACAAAAAAATTCACGAATGATATATGGGTGGTCAAATGATTTTTTTTTAATGAATTTATCATGAAACATCAAAGAAAATACTCTCTTCGTCCCATTCAAATTTCAACGGTTTGATCTAACAAGATAATTTATATATGTATTGAATTAATAAAGAATGAAAATTTTGTTCTAGTGAGTGTGAGAAAAAAGAGAGGAAAAAAATGATGATAGATGAGTTGATTTGATATAAAATAGGGATATTTTGATATTTTCTATGAAAAAATTAGATAAATAAGGAAATGTTATAATTTGAATGGGATAATCCAAAAAGACAAATGTTTCAATTTGAATGGGACGGAAAAAATAATATAAAGTACAAAATATAATCTGAGTCGAAATAAAATCCATACAATATCATTTATATATAAAAAATAATGCACGCATCGGAATGCGTTATGAATAGTGTGATTACTGAATATTGTCTATATTATAAAACGGATGGAATATTTTATATCACATCAATCCACCTTATCAATTTTTTTATTTTTTTCTCATTTTTTTGACTCATAAAAATCAAAGATGATTTAGTTTTCATTCTTAAAAAACAACAGCACAAATGTGTGTATCAGGTCAAATGATTTTAATTATGTTGGTGGTAGGAGTATTGGTTATAGATAACGTATTTTGATTAATGTTTGAGCTGATACCCGTCGAAGTAATACCAAAACGAGAAAATAATTGTAGGAGTTGACTAACGATACCCATTTCTCAAACGCCGTTGTCAGCGAATGCGTTTACTTTCATCAGTTTGGTGGGCGAGTTAGCATTGACTGCAAGGGTACTTGTTGGTTGGCTTTGAGTTGTGTGTTGAATTATTGCAATAGCATCAAGAAACTGAAAGGAGAAAAAGAAGATGGATCATCAATGTTCAGTTACATGGAAAATAGTGTGTAGTGGACTGGACTCCATGCTAGTGAAGGTTTTTGTTACACGTTCATAGTTATGCGGATCTTGGGCCTTTTAGGTGGCTTTCGTTGTCGAAAGGAGTTATCTTTTGATGGTTTTTGGGGTCGTCGTGCTTGCTGGAGGAAAAACTTTGATCTGGTGCTCTAGTCAGTTGTGTGCTCGTATTTAACCAATGTACATTCAGGATTTCTTCAAGGCTGTGATTGTGAGTTCTGAAAAGAAGCGGAGGGGAGGAAAAGGAAGAGAAAGGGTGTGATTGTGAGTGTATTTGAGGGGGAGAGGAGTGATTTGAGAGTAAAAGGGGAGAAAAATGAGAAGATTATTTTATAAATTTATTATAAAATATTAATGATTATATGAAGTATGGATTTTAATTTAATCAAATATAATTTGATATAAAATAATATATATACATTATAACGGAATTGGGTCTGAAATTTTTTTCTCATCTTTCCCTCCCTTTTCTAACCTTCTCTCACTTTCCCTAGGTCTTCTTTTTTCTCACCTTCTCTCATAATAAAACTCACGAACTAACTCCCCTCATAATAAAACTCACAAATATAATCCAAGCGACACTTTTTCCAATTTCTTTGCTGGGCACATACTGAACTTCCTTTTGTTGGGGTCATTTCAGGCCTCTATCCTCCAACGTTCTCTTGCTAAAAAAATCTTATGGGTTCGGGCAAGTGGCTAATTTTTGCTTTTGCCCAAATCAATAGCGAACAAAATGAATACAACTGTAGAGCTCAAAGCAAATAAGATTTTCTGATTCAATAACTTCATTTCCATGTATAGGATGATTCACTTGGACCATTGCTACAAATTCGAGCCTCTTGATCTTTAGTCATTAGCCTCAAATTTTGAACGATCTTTTAGCTGGGCATCAACGCCTCGTGTCAAGTCCACCTGGTCGCGCTTTCTTTCTGTCTAGACTAATCTAACACTCATGAGCCCTTATAGTTATCCTAGAAAGTGAAGCTCTAGATGAGGCGTTGAAATGTGGAATTCTACCAAAAGGCACTGTTTTTTACCAGCGAACGTTCAGAATCTTTCTCTGGGCTCATGAGAGCCCTTAAGTTTTGTATTTTCCTGCTTTCCGAAATCGAAATTTTTGTTTGCAGATTCATCATCGGAGATATCCATTGTCATTGAAGTTGGACTGAGAGCAATGTGAATATTTCTACTTTCCTGTGAAGTTTTTGTCTTACGGGTGCAAAGCTATTCAGAAGCACCATTCGTCTGATGGAATGGTGTTGCTTGTTTGTTCTCCCTCGGAGAGGGTCAGACACAATTGAAATCTTCGCCGTGGTTTGGTGGTGATCATTTTCGCCGATTGATATGTTTTGCCTGTGGTTCAATGATGATTGTTTGCTATACTCGCAGGAATGTCTTACGTCTAAACCTCGTAGGCTACACGTCATGATTCTTGAAGCTCTTAATTGTTAAAACTTATCTAGGCCGGGAGGGGGCAAACTGAGTTTGAACTGTGAACGGCCATGGATTTTGCGATTCACTGGAGGGTGACAAGGGTCCAAGCCATTTATAATGTAACGCCGATGGCGACTAATACATCAGATTCCTAATGATAGTTCAGCAGGTGAATCAAGTAAGGCAAAAGGAAGCAGCCTACCTAAGTTGCAGGTGAAGATGCTTTCAACATTTTTGTTCTTGAATTTCAATGTTAGCTGTAGAAACCATATAAAGCAGGGATATGAAGCTCGGATCAAGTGAGTCTGGTAGAAACATGGACCTGGTGAAAATCTGATGTATCAATGAAGGTTAGTGGTGAAGTTTTATTTCCTGTACTCATTGTTCCTTCGAAGCGTGCAGAAATTGAGCACATCTCGCTTCGTTCGTTTATTTCATGGTATTCAATTCCTCATGCCTGATTACACAACTGGTATGAACCATAGTTGCAGCCCAGTGCGACTTGCAAGCTTGACAGAATCATCTACGGCCAATTTGAAGCATCTGTCTGAGAAGTAGAACTTCATCCTCGGTTCAGCTCCAACGAGATGCTTGTGTTTCTGACGTGCCAGTGTAGTCATGACTCGTCTGTTAAATGTGCTTGTGTTTCTCCAATGTTTAACAAGTTGCTACGAGCGTTATGATGAATATCTTAGAGCATCGAAGTCATCCTGATTTTCGATGATTTGGACTTCTGGTCATGCAGGAGATCCGGCTGGAGGATAATCCTCAATGATTTATATGATTTAGATATTTGATTGGATTGAACCATCAGGAAGATAATCCTCAATCTTGGGTAGATCCATTTAGCCGAAGATTAAGTTCTTATTGAATAGGTGCACAGTTCAAAGCCAACGGGGGACTATTGCATTTACGATGACGATGATTGGTAGCGATTGCAGATGACGATGTGTGCGAGCTTAGATGGAAGAAGACGATGGTTTAAGAGAGTGTTTGAGTTAATTATTGTTTAGAACTAAATAATGGGTGAATATTTTATTTGATTTGTTTTAATATAAGAATGAAGTGTTTCTTTTTTCAAAAAATGATGAATATAGATATTTTGTTTCCTTATACAACACAAGGGTAAATCAGAACATATTTTTTGGATTGTAAATTGTTTGGTAAAAAAAATCTTAGATCACACTAATTGATAAATAAGATTGATTTTAGCAACTTCTTGGTAATTCATTCTTATCTAAATCTATTATAAATCTAATTACAATATAATTTTAATCTTAATTATTTTGATAAAAGTAATGTTAAATATTAGATTGTTTAAATGGTAACGCTTAAACTATGAAACATAATTTTTTAGTCTGTATTGTCACCCACAAATCATATCATAAAATATTTATGGAAAAAAGTCTAAATCCTTTATAGAAAAAAAAAAGTTCAAAACATAACAAATTTATATAATATAATATGCAAATAGGATGTGTCTATCCCATATTTTGTAAATACTTTTCTGCTGGATTAGACGATCAATAAATTCAATTTTTTTTTTAACATATAAACATTAATTTTTATATTATTTTAATATCATAACTTTGCAAAATAATCTTCGTATCCCATGCAACGTAAAAATTAATATGCTAATTTATATCATTTCGTTACATTCTCCACTCACCCTTGCACGGTTGAGATTCAGCCACTCTAGCTACAAATACATCGATCACAATCATCACATCAAATGAGACAGGAAACATGATCTCATTAGTAGAATTTATTGGGCCTCAGCTCACAATTCCCACCAGTCCTTATTGGGCTGAACCCCACACTATTTGCTCCCATGTGGCCCAAAAACTCCCGCTCGCCCCACACCTTTCCTCGTCCATTTCTTTTTCCTTTGACGGCTCTGCTTTCTACGGACCCCCAAAAACGGCGCCGTCGCTCTTCGACGACTTCGCTGCTCCGAGCACACAACTTCTCGGCGGCCGACGGCGAACTTCTCCGCCGATCACGGCGGCAGCGACGGTGACGGCGGCGATTTCATCCCGTTGCATTTGTGCTGCTGGTACGGTTTTGCTGCTTCCTAGATTTTCGATTTCGTGTTTTCGGTCGTGGATTTGAGGATCTTTTGATTTCTCGATCTAGGAGCTCAGTTGTTGTTCTGGTGCATGAAAGCTCCTGATTTTTGTGCCGATTTGTGGATTTTGATGTGTTTGTGTTGGATTGGATTTGCGGATTTGATTTCTCGTACTGTGAGGGTGAGAAAGTTTGTTGAGTTTCTTCCTTGTTTTTCGCACGGAGTTTGAGTTGTGATTTGTGAGGGAAGCGAGCTGATCTGTTTGGTGAATGTGCATTGTTAGATTTGTGGTGTTAGGAAATGAATCTTGCGAAGGGGGAGAAATTGAGATGTGAGGATGAGAGAGAGGATATTATGGTGAGAGCTCTTAGTGATGATAGGTTCTGGTGTTCGAAGAACGCGTGAAATCAGCCTTGTTGCATGAGTGATGAAGTTTATTTTGCTGGAATGCTAGGATTAAGTGATTAGATTTCGAGAAAGGAGGTATTATGTGCCATTGGATTGTCTGTTTTTGAGGTGAGATCGAGGAGAAATTTTGTCTCGACCTTTTGTTGTTTGTTCGATTAAAGAGATGTAGATCTGTTGCTGCTTGGTTTCTTTGTTGCGGAAGGTTGGATTTTGTTTTTTGCTCTATCGAATTCCATCGTCTTTATGTGGATTGTTGGAGGTTGTAAGCTTGAGTTCCGCATGGACTTGTGAATGAAAATGTCAATAGGAGATGTAAAAGGTTGGAAGTTATACGGATGATCATCTTTCGTATTTGGGAAATTATAGTTTAAGGAAAGTCTCTGAAACTTGAGTAACGTTACTTGAGAGCGGAGGTTTCTTGAAAATTTGTATGTTCTCCTCCCGATCATTTTAGCATCCGTTTAATTTTAGGATCGTTGTCATTTTTTTTTAATTATGTGTTACTTGTATGCTACTTATAACCTTCCATGCTGTGTCAGAAGCACTTATCCTGAGTATGTTCACTTCATAAATGGAATTTCTTCTTAGTTGCTTCTTATTTCTTGGGTATATCTAGGTTATTTTTTCTTCATAGATACTTCATATACTGAATATTGTGAAAGGTAAAATGGAGCTATCTTATTGAGAGCTCGTCTTATTAAGAATTGTGAAAGACGAATACGCGAAGAACTGTTTTATTCTGTGAACTCGTCATTCTCCTGATCCATATGGCTCTGTTTGGAATCCATTTCTTGTTTGTATTCTGTACTATTAGGGAAATCGGTTGCTGTTGTATTCTTGTTTGTATCCTTTCAATCCATGCTTAAGAAGTCAATCTTGTTTGGTTCTCTCCTTTCAGAAACAGCACACATATAGGAGTATAAGATTGACTTTATTGTCCAGGACCCATCCCATGTATATCCCCACTAAAAAAGAAACACAAACTTCATGATCACATTCTGCCCGTATGTGCAAAAGTTTAGTCATTCGATACACGCAAGAAACTGACTAGATTGATAAAGATGCTATTATAGGATGACGAGTATTCCCACCATACCCGTATTTCTCCCTTTAGCACATTTTCAGCGGCATTTTGATTGCAAAGGTAGCTTCAGTGCTTCTGAATGAGTTGTAGAGAGAAGCACCGAAGCTATCTTTACAATCAAAATGCTGAGTACAATTTTCTCTCTACAATTTTGATGCTCACTTTGATGTGTGCTTTGCATCTGGTTCTATGCTTATGTCAGGCTGCGTCCATCAGATCCTTACCACGTGCGGCATCTTTTTGTTCAGGTGCTTCTGGAAAAAGGCCTTCTCAGGTTGATGCTATCTAACTCAGAAGGATAATTCTTTCATCAATATGAACAACCCATATTCCGAAGATCAAGTAAGCACAAATCTAATCCCTCGCTTTGCTACTGAATCAAACATCCTCCTAACCATAGTCTTCTTGCAGGAAGGAGTGACGGTGGTTGGCTTTGAAGTCCCCAATTCTCCCGATTCAAGTTACTGCAATCCGCACCCTGGATTTGAAGATGAGGCACGTGAGCCGCCTACTGCCCCTCCTCACTTGCAGCACACCTTGTTAAGCTGCCCTGCAAGCAGCGAAGCTGCAGGAACCTTCCCCCTTCCGCAAAGTTCGATCCTCAACCATCTTTACATCGAAAACAGAGATGCCTCCCGTCCTGTGGTGGCTCTCGGGTTCACTCATCGGTTTCGGTCTAAGTTCGTCACGGTGGTCCTTTACAAGCCAGTGCCTAGAAGGGGAACTAGCGCCTGATTACAGCATCCGCCCACCGTATTGGTTAGATTTATTGTGTAGTCAGTTTTATGTGAAAAACCGTGCTGATATCGCGTTGCAAAATAGCGTTAGCCTGTTGGCGTCCTTGGTATTTTTTGTCGCCCAAGTATTGTAATCTGTGAAAGCACATAAGTTTTAGTTGTACAATACACATGTATTGATACTAAATCCGCTAGTAGATTTCCGCATATGAGTGGAGAATTGATATTACTTGGTTACAGTCATTAGCTTTCCGTCCTTTCTATTGTGTACAATGAATTAACGATTGCATCAAGCCATCCTGCAGAAACACAAGAACAAACAATTTGTTCTGAATGTTAATTTGATCCTCAGTTGTTGTCGAGATATAAGCTTTAGGAGACATTTTAGGAGACATTGAAAGGGTGAACTTATTCGGGTGTCAGCGAAAACTGGTTTAAAAGATTATTCGGGTTTACGGATTATTCGGTTGAAATCCTTCGAGATTTCACGAGTGAACTTATATAATCAGACTGCTGTATGTCACGAGATTAGATTTTCAAGACCTGTGCGACGCTCAAACTACTCACTCATTCGTTTGAGCTCAGCTAAACTCCGATGTCGAAATGATTAAGTAAGAACTCGAAAAGAGAATGAGAACCTTGAACAAACTTTGTGAGAGAAAAAAACTTTGAAATTGTCTTCGGTTTTGTGTGTTTACTCGGGATTTCTCGGGGATGGTTTGGTAAATGAGTGAAACATCCCTTTATATACAACTCAATGGAACATTCTAGAGACTCTATTTCTCCTAGAGTTTTCTAAAATACTCTACAAAGATATGCAGTTATATACAAAGTCCTAGAGTTCTCCGGAATTCTCCAGAGTCTTCCGTAAGGTTGAAGAATACTCTAGAACTTGGGCCTTCTTCGTGGATATGCCTCTCTCTTGGGCCTCATGAACTTGTCACGGATTTAGTTTTGGGCCGTCTTGGATTGAGCTTTGTTTTGGGCCCAACTTCAAATTTAGCTACTCCGTGACATGTAGCTCTAGAACAGCACAATCAATCCAAGGGTGAGGAGCCGGAACGCCTGCAGTCTGCCCCGTGCTGTCCCATGCTGACCTCTCTATTGCCCCAAGAAAAACCCCAGACAAAAAAAAAAAACCTGGAATAGCACCATGCTATTACAGCAGGTGATCCTGCACCCCAAGGGTGAGAGAAAAAACATCTCACGAACAGACACATGCTTTGTTCATATTTGATTGTGATCCAATGGTATTGTTTTGAGTACAGCACCAATACTGTTGGTTTTCTATAGCAGACAATCCAAGTCCTTAATAGACATAGTTGACTCCCAAAACTGCATGTAATCGTTGACGGAGTTCGTATCTTTGCCTTCGCATGTTATACTGTATGCATATGGTAGTTCCTGGTAGGACGATAAAGGACATCAATGACGATAATTGATAATTGATTGACCATGCATGTACATTGATGTTCTTTGCAAAACGACGACCTTGGTCATTCTACTCAACGAAACATGACTTTACAAAAACGTTGGCAAAACAAGCGACTGGTTGGCATCTCGTCCAATCGAATATCAAGCGTAACTAGTTAAGCACGGACCAGACCAGATCAAAGACTCAAACTCCGTCCCTTAATCACAATTAGCTTAACAAATAAAGGTTCCAGATAACTGAATAAGTTTAAGCAGCTCAAAGATACTCCCAAAGGTAACTCAACGTTTGGGATATGCCACGGGGCCCTCAACCTCTTACCCACAGTCACAGTGATGCGGCAAATCCAATCATTTGATTCCTAAGAGCATCTACATCGGGGCACTTTTTTCAAGGCTCTCATCCAACAAAATTAAATCATCGAATTTTGTCACAATGGTATACAATTTTTTCCCATTTAATTTGCTGCAATTTCCAAACATAACTTCTCTGTTTGAGTTTTGTATTGAGAGGCTTTAATTAAATAGGATCCATCTCCTGTTGGCTCCTGCATCAGAATTATTTAGTCTCTTTTCATTTTTTTTATTTTTTATTTTTGCTGTTGACAATTGATCTCCCTCGTCGCAAACATCATCCTTTTAAAATCTCTAAAAATTCGAGACCCATCACTTTCTACTTTCCACCTCACTTTTGATTGAACCAAATTATTTTCACGATTCACTTGCTGCTAGTCATTGGGTCCAATAGAGCTACCGTGTTGAGGAGTATAGGGTAATACAGCTAGATCTCTGCCTTTTAGACGTAGAATCGAGAGGACGTATAAATAACATAGTACCGAATAACCTCGATAGCCATACCAATGTGGTTAGTATCATTAAACCTTCAAAAACGGTTTCTTAAAGTTGTTTTGAACGAGCATCTTGCCGTCGATAGTATATTTTGTATAAAGAGGGTTTGGGGGATCAAATGTGAGACCATAATGCCCAAATTACAGCCCCTAAGATTCCTACGATTAATATTCCACCTCTGCTGGATCTCTTTCTTCACTTGCTATGTTTCCACCTTCGCTGCTGCGCCCCTTATACCTATCATTCGCCACAATATTTGTTAAACATTGCACGGTAAAGTAACACGCTTTTGGGGCTCACCCATGTGGAAGCAATGCATGCCTACGCCTGAGGAAGCACAGCACACGCCTACGTCTGAGGAAGAGCAGCACGCCGGTGCGTATCGGCTCCAGCATGCCTATGTGGGTCCATGTCGTTGTGTATATATACCATGATAGTTTTGTATATGATGTATTCTCATCAAGTAAATACACATGTTATCAAAAAAATCAAACAAAAATACTTACAAATTTTACATGGTATTAGTGCAGGAGTACGAAAACCCCCGGATCCCGTGAACAAATCTCGTCTAGATACGTTCATCAGAGGCGTATTGAATTTCAAGAGTACGGCGTCAAGGCGACGATGGTCATTGAACGCGGCTCGAATACCGATCTCGATTTGGGGACGAGAAGGAGGTAGAGCGAAAATTCGGTATGTAAGGCTAGAGAGAGGAGTGAAGGCGGCGTGGTGCGCAGAGGAGGTGTGAGTGTGTGTAGGTGTTTGGTGAAGGCCCAAGAGTCCAGACTTGGTATTGGGCCGAGTTGGTAAAGGCCCAACAGTTCAGACTTGGTATTGGGCCGAGTTGGTATTATCCTACAGCCCAGTCCCATCGAGTCCAGTCCAATTCAGGCCCAGTCAAGCCTATCGAGTCTAGTCCAATGAAGACCTGAAGCTTCCCAACGCTTCAGTGAGCTTCTCTCTGATCTCACAGCCAAAGCCCAGTTCGGTCCCCATTTGTCTGGTCGATTATGTCGTCTCTAAATCATGTGAGAGGATAACAAAAGAGACGTCGATACCTCTTCTCCGTTGTTCCTCAATCACTCCGATAATCCAGACATCGTTCTGGTCGCACAATCGCTCACCTAGACCAATTATTCGACCGTTGTACGATTTTTATTGTATGCAGTGTCATGTACAAGAACGTGTTATAAATTATATGGGTACCCAAAAGAAAGCAAAGATAAGGTCACGGCTCACACTGTCATGCATGGCAATGACGGCTCAAGTAGGGGTTTTTTTCTTCACAATCGAGGAGTTGACTAAAGAAAAAAATTACGCTGCAATTATTTTTTCAAAATTCTGTGTATTTCAGGAGCTGTCCATAAAAAAGATGATTGGGATGTGTGAGGAAAGAGATTGACTATACTACTTTCGCGAGAGCAGAAAATCAACTTGTTACACTAGACACAACAAAAAATTATCTTTAGATTTATGGTATCAGCGTTTATGTCATCCACCTGAGCGTCGCATGATAAATCTTTTAAAAGGTATTAACATTCCTTTTAGAGATAATAATTTCTGTTGCTCAGTTTGTTCTTTATCAAAATTTGTTAGGAAACCCTTTTCAAATATTACCAATGAAAGCATTTCTTCTTTTGATTTGATTCATTGTGATATTTTGAAAGGATATTCTACATCATTATGACAAGATATTTCTTGACCATGATGGATGATCATACTAGATGGACTTGAAATTATTTAATGAAAACTAAATCTGAAACACAATCCTATTTGAAAACCTTTTATGCCATGGCAAATAAAAAAAATCAGCTTGGATAATACACCCGAACTATTATCCATTGAAATGCAATCCTTTTTCAGCGTAAACGGTATTTTTCATGAAACCACCTGCGTCAATACTTCACAATAAAGTGGGATAGTTGAGCGCAAATACAAACATTTATTAGAGGTAGCTCACTTCCTTCACTTCCAATGAGGTCTACCAAAGATATTTTGGGCAGAATGCATCCTCATTATTGCCTACCTCATTAATCATTTGCCTATCAAAATCCTGAATAATAAATCACATTTGGAAATGTTATACCATAAAAAGCCATCATACATATGCCTTCGAACTTTTGGATGTCTTTGCTATGTGCACACTTTTAACTCAGATAAATTTACACCCAGGGCAAAAAAAATATGTGTTTGTAGGTTATCTACCAAGTAAGAAAGGTTACAGAGTTTTTGATTTAAAGAAAATATTTTTATTGTAAGTCGTGATATCATATTCCATGAATCTATTTTTCTTTATAAAATTTTACTACAAAATCCACCACAAAATATTTCTTTTTTTTTACCCCAAATCAGTCCGCAACTGGCCTAACCCGATTCGCTGCTGGTCTCGGCCCAATCACTTCCGTTGGTCTAGCCAGCCCTGTCGTTAGGACCAGTCCAGCCTCTGCTGCCTTCAGCCCAAGGCGAGTCAGCACAAATCGATTCATCCGAAATTCAGTCCATTCCACCGCTAGCCGAAACCGATGTCACTGTCCAATTGAGACGTTCCACACAAACGGGTCACTGGCTGTAAATGGACCTACAAAATCAAGTACCGACCGACGACTTATTCTCTCCTTTACATAGGAAGGCTTAGTGTATGGCAAGATAAGAAGCATTCGTGCCATATACTTTGCAGGTATCTCAAAAGAATAAAAGACTTGGTTTGCTCCGGTAATATTCTCATAGAAAAGCATTTTAACATGCCGTGTTGTTGTAGCTCAATGATTAAATAATTTGATTGGTTGCACGAAGTTAAGAATCTGAATTTGAGTGTTGTGCGTTTAAAAACTTTTAGCACATGTCTGAGATATGTCTCTTCATGTTTCAGTGTCTCTGCACTCTTTATGATGGTCACGCTGAAGAAACTTGCTAGCACGGGCTGCACTCTGATATGCACAATTTACCAAAGCAGCACTGAGGTATCTGGCCTATTTGATCGCATTTGTCTACTCTCGAACGGAAACACTCTCTTTTTTTACGAACGTTGGCATGCCTGCAGGTATACAACTTCGAAATGATCAAATACTTCCTTTACTCTGAACTATTCAAACCTCTTAAGGGATGCTCTTGGAGTCACAAAATCAAGTTTAAAGGGAGGTGTTGAAAGAATAAACTAGATTTATTGAGAATGTTCTAGAGTAGTCTACACTTATGTATGAATGGTATTATGCATGAATGTTCTTTGATGTTCCTTAGATAGATGAATGAATGTATTAAGTAGTGGTTCATGTATTGAACTAGATTCATGTTAGTAGAGTACTATATAAAGGATTGTAATGTAAGCATTTTAGATGTGTGGAATAAGAATTATATTGAGTGTTCTCCTC
>LIEC01012093.1:140072-244940 GCA_001925005.1 Drosera capensis
CATGACATTTGCTTCTGTAATCTGTACTGACCTGAATATATATGTCAAATATTCGATTTCCCAGGCTGGCGTAAGTTTTGTCATTGGAAAACATAATTTCTGCAAAATATAGCTGTACAGTGTATGTGCCTTTTCTCAAGCAAAGGCCATAGTACTTGAGTGTTGAAGCTGATACACGAGCCGTTTGGAAGTACTCAGGGCCTGATATACTGAGGTTGTATGTGTTCGACGCGGTGAAAGCAGCATCGTCATTGTACATAAAATTCCCTGTGCTGCTTAAAGCCCATTGATTCCCAGTAGATGAGAAGTATGATGGCGACCCAGTGCTTGTGTCGTCTACGTAATCATTCCCATCATAGCTTATCTGACCTCCTCCACAGTTAATGTACAAAGAGTAATCTGCAGCTT
The DNA here is from genome assembly GCA_001925005.1 of Drosera capensis. Taxonomy (NCBI): domain Eukaryota; kingdom Viridiplantae; phylum Streptophyta; class Magnoliopsida; order Caryophyllales; family Droseraceae; genus Drosera; species Drosera capensis. The sequence continues at coordinate 140,481 of LIEC01012093.1, forward strand.
GACAGAAAGAATGTGACCGAGGTGTTTCATTCATACAAATTAATCATAATGCATACAGGACAACATACATCGTGCCTCGGCAGGGCAAGCGAGATCCTTCATCAAGCACCAATGGTTTCTACATGATTTCAGCTAAATCAATATCAGAATCACCATTACCTACCTCACTAAATTGTGTTTAAAAGGAGGAACAATCATTGTTAAGGACATACGAGTTGCTTTGTATGGATGAAAAACTTGAGGCCAAATTCCTGCATGGAGAATTGGAAAGACAATCATGACAAAGACTACAGGAGTGATTTGGAATTCAAGAACTGAGATCGGGGAAAGTCTTACACATCTGTGTTCTGGCAGCTAGCTGATGGTGATCCGGTGAAATTGTTGTAAGATACATCGCTGCAGGAATAGTAAGGATATAAAGGAAAGCATCCTTAATAAGTGGACAAAGAGAATACATGGTTTGAGCTAGTACGATATAGCATCATGAGAAAAAGAAAAAAGAAGAAGAAAATAAAGACTAGTGCTCACATAAATGTTTGTTTGTTGGTTCCGAGCCAGCCAGGTACTGTTCCACTTAATGAGTTGTTTGACAGAAACCTGTATGAAAAATGTCAGGTGCTGCTTCAAATCGAATAGCCACTAATAATTGATGAAAATGTCGACCATGGAAAGGTAAGGAAGGATGCATTTGGCCAAACATCGCCTTACAGGTCTTTTAGCGCAGGAAGACTTCCAATGCTGTCAAGAATCGGTCCACTTAATTGGTTGAAGCTAAGGTCTCTGCAACCCAAAAAATTAAAAGCAAAAGTCAGTCTCGCAGGCAATATATAGCTTGGAAAAGTAAATGAGTTGGGGCATAGTGTTGGAAAATTGGATCGTCGGAACCAAAATGTATCGAGAAATATAATTTCTAGTAAGTGTAGAATATTACAAATCCGTATATTTTGTAAAACAACCACACTCTAATTATGTTTAACACTCACTACTTACATCACATTTTTATTCGAACACACTCTAAGACACAACTTAGAAATTTGATCTTAGAACAAGCTAAAGCTTTTATCTCCACAAGCTTAGTTGTTCTTCTTGTTGTTGTTATGTTGTAAGGCAAATGAGCTTTTCTTATATAGGCAACAAGGGTTTCCAATTTGCATAAGAAAACACAAAAAAAACATGTGTATAAAAGGGAAAAAATCGATGAATAGTGGACGGAGAGACCGATGAAATACGGTGCGGATGGCGATTAACTTTAACATTTCCCCCTAGCGACTTCTCTCTCAACGATGAATAATTAGTCATACCAAGTTGCTTCTTGAAATCTCCAAACTTAGTCCCAACAAATCCTTAGATGAAAATATCTGCTACTTGATCATTGATATTGATGTACTTCACGTGATCTTCAATCGTAATACCTTCTCCCGAATGAAATGATAATGAACCTCCATACGTTTAGTACGAGCATGAAACATTGGATTCTTCGTCATCCGAATTGCTGATTAATTATCAAAGTAGAGCTTTATGTTGAAAGAATAAACTAGATTTATTGAGAATGTTCTAGAGTAGTCTACACTTATGTATGAATGGTATTATGCATGAATGTTCTTTGATGTTCCTTAGATAGATGAATGAATGTATTAAGTAGTGGTTCATGTATTGAACTAGATTCATGTTAGTAGAGTACTATATAAAGGATTGTAATGTAAGCATTTTAGATGTGTGGAATAAGAATTATATTGAGTGTTCTCCTCCTCAAGAGAGTTAGCTATCTTTTATTCCAACACTTTAATCGTGTAATCAACAGGTTAATGAAGATCCTTTATCAGTTGCATCAACCACGTGCACTCTTGAGTTGCCACATTTGATGCACAGTATTCAGCCTCTGTACTAGATAAAGACAGTGTTGATTGTCTCTTTCTACACCAAGAGATAACCCATGATCCAAGGTTGAACATGTAACATGTAACCTGTAATTGACCTTCGGATATCATGATCTCTAGCATATCAGCATCACATAACCCGGTTAACTGGAAATGCCCTTCCTTCCTATACAGAATACCAAAGTCAATAGTTCCTTTGACATACATCAGAATTTGTGGAATTGTTTCCAAATGAGGTTTCTTTGGATTCTGCATGAATCTGCTTTCTACATACTATATAGGATACGTCAGACCTTGATAAAGTGAGGTATATCTAGCTCCCCACTATTTGCCTATATATTGTGTTTCCTCAAGGTCTTCGCCTTCTACTAAGCACAACTTTGCATTTGTCTCCATCGGTGTTGAAACAGATTTACAGTTAAGCATTTCATACTTCAATAGAAGATCTTAGGCATATTTCTACTGATATAAGAATGTCTTCTTTTCTTCTGTCAACCTCAAGATCAAGAAAATGCTTCAACTCTTTAAGCTCTTTCATTTGGAACCAAACTGAAAATTGATCCTGATTTGTCGAATCTCATCTCATTGTCTCTCGTGATGATCTAATCATCCATGTAAACAAGAATCGTTAGCATCTTTTCACCTCAAACCTTCACAAATAGTTTTGATTCTGATGGCACAACTACGTAGCAACTCTGGATAAGAAACTCATTATCATGTCATATCATGCTCTCGGTGCTTGCTTTAAGCCATAGAGTGATTCCTTCAACTTGCACACGAGTGAAGGGTAAGTCATGCTTTCAAGTCCCTTCGCCTGCTCCATGTAAATCTCACGATCAAGCTCTCCATATAAGAAAGAATTGTTCACATCTAACTGTCACAGCTTCCATGACTTGCTAGCCTCAAGCAGTAAGAGAACTCGAACAGTTGTGATCTTTGCTACAGGACTAAATGTCTCATCATAATACAACCCGTATTTCTATGAGAATCCACGAGCAATAAGTCGAGCTTTGTACTTCTCGATCGAACCATCACATCTAGTCTTGATCACCTTCACATTGGTTGCGCAGATTTTGACTTTGAAACTAAATCTCAAGTCTCATTTTGATTCAGTGCATCTATCCTTTTTTTAATGGCTTGTTTACATTCCTTGTCGAGCTGCCTCCTCAAAAGAGCTTGGCTATTGCGGCTTGTCTTCAACAAGAGCTGCATTGTCGTATTTAGGATTTGGCTTTCGCTTTCTGGTTAGGTAGCAATGCTTTCACTCACTTTGTGTATGCTCCACTTCTTGGTCAACTACTTCTTATTCTGTGTCTTCAAGTTGGATAGGTCGATCCTCTTCCCTGACCTCGTAAACTCCGCTTTGCTAAAGAATGCTTTCTTTATTTGAACATTTAGGAGATGACTCTTCTTTAGGACTATCAGGTTGTGGGGAAACTTTTGCATGAACAATAGCTTCATTTTCTTTGTCGAGTTTCTCCTGCAACATCTCTTCAATCTCTCTTGAATCTAGCAAAGTGACTAACTGTGAACCTCATCAAAATGATGTTTCATCGAACACCACATTTCGAGATGGATAGCCTCTATCTATGTCGGGATCAACATACTTCCATCTCTTTCACTAAAAATTGTATCCCACAAAGATACATTGCATCATCGAAAGTAGCTCACAGTCGGCTTCATCTTCCAAAGCTTCTCGAATGGCGTCATGAACCCAAGCCTCGCTTGTGGTAATGTGTTGATGACATGTGCTGCCGTGTACATGCATTCCACTCAAAAACGAGATGGCACGTTATTGGCATGTAGCATACTTCTGTACGTCTCAGCTAGATGACGATTCTTCCTTTTTACAACATCATCTTACTGAGGAGTATGTGGACAAGTCAACTGTCGACGAATCTTTTTCTCTCAAAGAAACGGCTTAAACTCATTTGACGTGTATTAACCTCCGTTCTCAGTATGGAGACACTGCATCATAACTTCCAGCTCTTTCTCGGCATTTTCTTAGAAAGTCTTGAACATTGACAATACTTCTGACTTTTCCTTAATGAAGTATACCCACACATATCTTCAATCGTCACTGATAAAGGTAATCATATATCTTAGTTTGATGACTGACGGTTGCTTCACTGGATCAAAAGCATCCAAGTGAACAATCTCTAACAAAACATTCGCTTTGAACTGTAACTCCTTGAATGACAACTGGTGTGCTTTACCATATTGACACCCAGCACATATAGTATCTTCACGGATCTCTAACTATGGGAAACCCTTGAGAGTTGATTTTCTAATCATCTCTCTCAACTTCTAATAGCTCACATGCCCAAACCGAACATGCCATAGATCTATAGTCTAATTCTTTCAAGTCTTATCCACATAAGTTTTTTGGGTTGACATGACATAGACAAACTCTATTCGTCTTCCTTCCAATACAGGAATACTTTTGTCATGACTCCGATGGACTTTTAACTTCGATAGGCTCGAGCATCACATAGTGTCCATTCGTTTTCAGTATTGAAACTCACAACAAATTCTTCATCATATCATGTACATAAAAGACATTATTTAGCAGTATCTCTTAAGGTCATTCTCTAGCTCTTTTGGTGATAATGTATCATACTTGTCAACAAGCTCCCAGATATTTTAACCGAGAAAGTAAAAATTCATTTTGACACTGCAAGTACTATAGTTGTTATTATTTAGCTTCTCGATATTACTGATCAAGCTGCTAACTTCTGTCCATAAAAACAAAATTCGGATACGGGTTTGATTCAACATATATAAATTATGAAAAAATAAAGAGGGGAAAATTTGAGGAAAAAAATGTAAGGATAAATTCGACATGAGAACGATACGGTGATTAATACGAAAACAATCGAAATACGAAAATTAATACAGGTTTCAAACAGAAAAACGGAGGAGTCGATGTTCTTGAGAATCCCTAATTTTTGCGTTAAGGTTTCAAGATAGTTAGGTTAGATTTAATCCAAATTATACGTTAATTATACGTTAATTATACGAAAATAACGAATTATATGTGTATTTTACTAAAATAAGATTTTAGTTCGGATGATGAAAAATTATGGATTTTTCGAAAAAAATGCGAATGATTCATGGATGTTGTTACAATGTTTTTTTCATGGTGACTCTGTAAAAAATATTTTCCCGTGATATAAATATTTTTATAATATTAATAATATTTTTCAATTCCAAATAGGAACAATAAAAATATTTTCTACTAGTGACTTCATTTTTAACAGGTCGGCATTTATCGAGTTTAGTAAAGTAATATTTCATCAACTACACACCTTCGTCTTGGCATTGATAGCGCTTGTTGAAAAATTGGATCATCAAAATCACAATATATCGAGAAATATAATTTATAATAAGTGTAGAATATTATAAAGTCGTACACTTCGTAAAGCAACCGCACTCTAATTGTATTTATCACTCATTACTTACACCATGTTTTTATTTGGACACACCCTAAGATACAACTTACAACCTTATCTTTGAACAAGCTAAAGCTTTATCTCTGCAAGCTTATTTGCTCTTGTTGTGTTGTTATGTTGTAAGGCAAATGAGCTTTGCGTATATAGGTAACAAAGTTTCCTATTTGCATAAGAAAACGCAAAAAAACATGTGTTCAGTAAGGGGGGAAAAGGCGATGAATAGTGGATGGTGATTAGCTTTAACATGTAGCAACTGACATGCTCTAATAACATTAGAGAGGAAACTTACAAGGTCTTCAACAAAGTCATACTTCCAATGTAATCTGGGATTGTACCAGTAATCAAGCAATTTCTCAGTATCCTGGATAGAGTTTGCAAAGAGTAATAGACAAGCTGATCAACCCAAACTAAAAGTAGAAAGTTCATTTATGGTAACTCGAACTTACAAAATCTGTAAGTTTGTCATATTTTGCAGATCGGGAAAAGGTGTACTTGATTGATTGAGATCAGATATCCTCCTAGCATTCAGAACAAATTTCATCAGAAATTATAAGGAACAGATTGAATGAAGAGCTCAAAGATAACCAAAGCATATCTCACAGTTGACTCATGTTTGTTAGCAGGGACAAAGTAGCAGGTATTGGCCCTTCTGAAAATGCGCCTTGGATGTTCCTGCCACGAAGAATACAAGTTCATTGAAATCATCAACAGAGAATTTTCCTGATTACCTTGTGTGGAAGTATACCACATTACTTACAATGTAGTCATTGCTGTCCAATTCCCGATGAAATCCGGTATAGGTCCAGTAAAATTGCTTCCATCTACTCTACTGCAAATAGTTAGGGATTATTAGCCTCCGAGTGAACTGCTCGAAACCATAAAGCTATTTCTCTGCAGATGATAGTAACAAGAGATTTACATACAAATCTGTTAGGTTCTTCAGGTTTCCAAATGATTCTGGAATGGTTCCATTGAAAAAGTTTGACGTAAGAAGCCTGCACCATATAATTTCTCTTAGACGACATTGAGACATTTATATATGTGAATATAAAAGTTTGCAACTATGGTCGTGTTTATAGTATGCTTAGCAGCTACAGCTCAACTATAACAACAGTTGTCCAACATTTGTCTATACAATAGAAACTCCATAGTGGTTAAAAACTTCTAAGTAATATGCAAAAAGAGAGTTGTGCATAGTCAGATAATGAACGTAACGATGTTTCAGGGTCCTCAAAAAGCTCAGCACCCATCAAAACACTAAAATCATTATGTTCACAGCCAACCGTGTGAAAGAGACTACAGCCAATGCATATCTGTTGTTCTAGATATTAAATGGATCCACAGAAGGAGAACTTAGCCACACGACGAACATGAACATAACCAAGAAACAGGATGCATTTATACACATGAATTACTCGAGTAGGGAAAAGCAAAATGAAATCCAAAAGAAGTGAAATAGGAACACAGGTCTCACAATCTCTGTAAGTTGCTCAAGTTCCCGAGGCTAGCTGGCAATTGCCCACTAAACTGGTTGTCTTCGAAGTTCCTAGAGAAGACGGATCATAATCATGTGAGATCCCTTAGTTTATCACAAATAAATTTTTGACTCACACATGGGATCAAAGTATCAAACCCATTAACACCAGATCAGAAGACAGGATCTAAGGAATAATCACCTCAACATGGTCAGAGACTGATGTTTTGTATTCAATGGGAAATAGTGTTGGATTACCAACAAATAGGTCTATATGACTTACACTTGTTGAAGGGTAGAGATAGTGCCAAATTCGTCTGGAATTGGACCACTGATACGATTACCCACAAGAGCTCTGCATTTAAGTACAGTGTTAGAACTCTTCGTGCAAAAATAGCAAAGACGATCGAAACAAAGAAAGCACGGCGAAACAAGAGAGTAAATACATACATATTGACAAGCGGGATCTTACTAAGACTTGCCGGGATTGACCCATTAATGTAATTCCTGCTTAAATCACTTCAAAAAAAAAAAAAAAAAAAAAAAAAAAAACAAAGCTTAGTTGCATACAAAATTTTGTACTGTAGGAGCCTGCAAAGGGATGCACCAGAACTACATGGCATTACTGTTAAGCATGCACTGGTGCAACGAGCGGCTGAAGAGAGAGATCCCTCAACAAGGGAATAAATGGTGCACAAATGCTAGTTGAAATTGAATCGATTGAATCTTCTGAGCATCTAACTGGAGCTTACATTAGTGTGAGTTGAGTAAGATTTCCAAACTCAGCAGGGAAAACACCAGTAAGATTAAGCCCCTTCAACAATCTGTAAACGTAAAATGGCAAACAATAGAAAAAGAGTCAGAACAAGGAAATAAGAACAGGATTCGCCCTATGTAATTTGGCTAACCTAATATCCTCCAGCATTATATGGGAAAAAACTACTGATTTCCATAGCGTTGAAGGGTAATTCTAGTGTTCCTGAACGTGAATGTAGAGTGTGGTACGTAAATGTGAGTTCCTCTTTAACCACAATAAAGAGTGCAGCTAGCCATGCAGTTAGCAACTGACGTTTAGTCACAATCTCAAACGCCTAGCGCGCAGAGAAGCAAGAAAACTCTGTATTTCAAGTACTGTTCGTTCCAGCGAGTTGAAATCATGGGGGCAGTGACCTAGGTATTGTAGTTCAGAAACATCATATAAGCAAAATTTCAGGACAGCAAGGATTTAAGCAATGTAGAAGGTACAAAGTCATCCAGGTGGGCATTGAACGTAACGGTTGCAAATGGAGACAATCACAACATGGTTCGTTTAACAGTATTGTTGCAGGAACGTATGCAGCAACTTTTTCATCCTTCACGAGCTCTGGATTTGAAACGCTTAAACTCACAGTTCAAAAGATAAGGCAAAGATACAACATAGGCCTCTGCAATTGTATGAGGATAATTGGGCACGTTATGATGCACTACATGAAATTAACGTAAAGAATATGATCTTCTAGAGAACCAAAGGGCATTCAACATCATCACAAGAGGAACAATAAGAGAGTCAACTAAAAGTCCAGCACATACATGTTCGTGACGTGGCAAACAGTGCCATTGTTAAAGGAACAATCACAAGTGACATTGCTGAAAAAGCCATAGGCAATAGTTGTATTAAAAGTTTTGCCATTATCGCTGCAAGACGTTTCACTGATATTCTTCCAGTATGTGTTGTTCAACTTCTCAGAAATCGTTTTTAGAGCTGCGACTGCACAACAATAAGAAGTTGTGGTTATAGATTCATGCATCAAGGAACATATAAAATCATGGGTGTTAAAAGGATGCAACAAGAAGTATTTCTCTGTAAGGAGAGGATTGCGGCATGGATACAAAAACGTAATTGTTCTCTCAATAGACCCTCCAACTCATAGTTGGCCTTCGTCTTCACCTCCAAGATCTTAGGTGCGTGTTAAAAATGTTTCAAATGTACAGGCATATACCAGCTCTCTATGATCTCCAGCTTGCCTTCTGTCGGTGCCATTCAAACTTTACTCTAATGATGCAAATTCTCTCCAGTTACTATGTTATCTTATAAAACTCAACTTACCCTGTGTCAAAGGCTCCGGTTTAGAACGAGGTCTGAGAGAGAGGATGCACACAACCTTATCTCGCAAATTAAGTGATTGTTTCCATCAGGAATCAAACCTTGTGATTGTTTCTATGACGAATTGAGCGTGTGATCAAAACAATCTAAACTGAAGTATTTGATCCATAAGTCAAACTCGTCATCTAGAATGGTTGATTCCTTGTATTTTACGGCCCGGGCACCATATTAACATACGGAAATCCTTTAGGCTTCACCATGAATTTTTTTCCAACTTTCTTTTTTTTTTTTTTTTTCTTTGTGTGGTTGCAATTCCATACTGTCCAAAACTTGACAGCAGGAAATTCTGCTCCTCAAAGTTGGAGGAGGATCCCCTGCTGTCGGTGATTGTGCTGTTGCTGTGCTGTTTTCCCACTGAAGGGTGCAAATTGCACCACTAATTTTTTCCAAGAAAAAAAAAAATATTGAACTTTGTTTTTTTGTGTGGTTGCAATTCCATACTGTCCAAAACTTGATAGCAGAAACCCTGCTCCTTCAAAGTACTACCAATTACATATTTTGCGATTAATCATATTCTCTAGGAAGTACAAATTCTTGAGGACCTAAATGCAAAAGATTCCTAGCAAACTCATTGAAATTTCATACTCATTGATGTGCTTATATTCTAAAAACAAAGATGAACAACATCTCTAATCGATTCATCATATTGGTCTTCTTCTAAAAGGTCACAATCGGCCATGATCACTCATCGACTTATCGAGACTGGTTTCGATCTTGAAGCCATCATCATCCAACCCATCCCATGTACACCCTTTTCAGATCCCATACATATGATCCTAGTCTCGATCTTGGACCAAGAGGGCAAATCAATGATAATATAGTATCCAACCATCAAACCAATAATAAATTTATAAGGTCTCGGTAAGATTTGTTTTATTTTAATGAAATCTTTATTTTAATTTTAAAAAAAAATGAAAACAATGAAAACGTTAACAACTGGAAATATTTTGGACAAAAATGAATATCCTAGCCTTTGAAGCTCTCGGTGGACGCCGTCTACGTCTAGTACAACATCCCTTTCTACCATTTTCCCAGAAATAGCTATAATTTTTTAAAAAAAAATTGACTAAATATTTTTTATATAGGAAAATGGAATATGAAAGTCATATGAACCTATCACTAGTCAGCTATGGATAGTCCCGTACATTGATGGCCTAACAACCATTCAATTATAATATAAGCAAAAATTCCTACACGTTTCGACTTCAAATTAGAAGAAGAGTAATCAAATTCGAAATCCTCGATTACACTGATTACCTGTGACTGTGATCTCTCAATTGCAAAACTAGTCCAAGGTGCCAAGGTGGATAGCACAGTGATCCATCTTTTTCAGATAGTAAAAGTCTTTGCGTTCGTGTCTATGTGAGAACAGAGAAACGATGATACAGTACGAAAATAAGAGGATTAATTCGTGTTTATTTCTTCCCTGTCTAAAGGAGTCAAAACTTAAAAGCACTACATCGGCCGCATAATAAACACAGTATAAATCTCATACTTATAATAATTAATGTATCATGAACAGTTTACATGAATTTATTAGTGACCTTGTCGTGTTAATCAAAATTTGTTTCGATAAATCAAAATTGAAAACTTGGATCGTTGGAGCAGAGGAAATGGTTTAATCTTGTTATTTTTATCGTCTTATTCAAATTAAACTTGGATAATTTATGTGTGTGCTAAATTATAAAAAATGATAAATTTGTTCTTGTGAATATATAAGATAAAAAAATGAAGAAAAAATAAAAAAAGAAAAATGATGATGGATTAATTGATGTGATATAAAATAATGATATTTGATATTTTTATGTGAAAATATTATAATTCAAATGAGATGAGATATCTTAATAAAAAATTGTTAGAAACGAAGGGAGTATTGAAATTTTGAGAGAACGGTCCAATTTAGAGAGAGCGTTTTGGTTCCTTAAGCTTATCCTCCCTGCTTGAAAAGAGCTACTGAGACGTGGTCAGAAAAGAATCAACTGGCTGAGTGATAACACGGCTAAAGTAGTACTCCGTCTGCAAATATTGCTAAATCTAGTCTACACCAATTGGAAACAAACGGGAATGGCTCAAAAATCCTTTTTTTTTGGGTCCCCTTTGAGATAAATAACATATATTAATTTTATATAATTATTAAGAAATTGGATTGATTTTAATATTTTTTTATCAATATATTCTTGTTGAAATAATAAGTGAATGAATAATAATTATGAGTGGAAAGATTAAAAAATAAGTTAAAGTAAAAAGAATAAGCATGAGAATTATGAGTGTGTAAAGAGAAACGATAATGATGATGAAAATGGTTTGATATAAAATAAAAATATTTTGATATCTAAAAATTATTAATTTAAAAATATTATAATTTATATAAAAAATTTATTTTAATAATATATCATAATTTATTTAAAACGAAAAAAATTACCATCGAAATTGGAAAATATAAATATGGTCCCACTTCCTTATCCAAACACACTATAGGGAAACGTCCATTCCCTCAATTAATGTGGGTAGAACGCCATGTAAGAATAATTCAAAAACTTTCACACCTTTCTTTTTACTATGGGTTTTATTTACACAACAATTTTGACTATAAATATGGGTAGAGAACACTCTTTCTTTCTTTCTTTTACTTGCATCGTATGTTAAGCGTCAAATATTACAACCGTTATTCAGCATCTACAACAGTTACATTTTATTTTTATCAAATGGTATGAGGAAATTAATTATGCACGCTAATCAAACAAGAACAGGGAAAAAAGGGGCGATTCATCAATCATCAGTGACAGCGACGCGCCTCAAATGTCGAAATCGAACGACAACCAGAAATTTAAAACACTCCCCCCACTCATCCCTCAAATCGAAATCGAACCATTCACAGCAATTGACCGATTCATTCATTCTAATGAACAATAATACATTATGTTATTTTTTCCATTGCGTCGATTATAATTATATATATGTATTTTTATATTATTTTTTATATATAAATATAAATCATGTTTTATATCAAATTAGATTGGATGTATTAGATTAAATTATGTAATTTAAATCATCATTAACATTTTACGATAAATTTATAAAAAAAATTAAATTTAATCATAATCATACATATATCAAATTTTAATTCGACGTGTGAAATGAAAATGTTCACTCATTTTGGTGCAAACTAAATATCTAAGTTTAATTGTGCGTACCTTCAACTGAAGGAATACGTTGAACAATAGATCCCCTGCTCGAAACCGCAACACTTATCAGCACCACCATCACCAGCACCACAACACTCTTCGCCCACCCATAAACCCCTCGATCCATCGAAATCGAACACTTCCCCTCTCACAGTAGCATAACAGATATTTGCGCAGTGAATCGTGGGAAATAGAGGAGAAGAGATCGGGTAAAACAGGGGAAAATTTGAACACACGATGCGTGAAAGAAACGTCAGTCGTGTAGGGAGGAAGCGAGAGCAGAGGGAAACAGTCTGGGGAGAAGAAGAAGAAAAAGGCAACTGCTTTTTCCTTTGTTTTCTAACAGAGGTGGCATCGGTTGACAAGTTTTGGAAGGCAATGAGGGAGTGGGAGTTTTTGAAAGTGAGGGAACAGAAAGAAAGGAAAAAAAAAGGCAATTATAGGATAAGGATTGGGTTACAAAGCTCAGAATATACTAACGAACAATGCTAATAACGCACTTTAATATGCATGTTTTCGTACACTATATGATTGAATGCATTTATAACCTTTACATCTGTCTCCATTGTAGGAAAATCCAATTCAATTTAGTATGTCATAGATAAATATAAAATATCAAGTTGAGACGAAAAACAATTGGACGTGTATCTTGATCGTCATGATAGGTAACGAAAAATACTTATGACAAACACACGATTGAATTGATTGAACCCAATAAATAATATTAACAGGCGCGACTAACTTACACTATTGATCTATGATTCAATGATGTATGCTCCAGTAATTTTTTGGGTCGAAAATGGGGAATCTATGTGGTTCTTGTGTAACATATGAAGAACATGCCGAAGCAATTCTGACGAACAATGTTGCCAGGCATAGATGTTTGTGATTAATTTCATCTAAATATTACCAAACGATGTTCATGAAATGGTTTAATTGAATTTGAAGGGCATTATATGACAAGGTTGGCGGTCTATAATAGAAAATTCGATCTAACCATATACTACATATATTATATTCTCTTTGTCCCATAATTTTTATAATGACGTATATTTCGAGACATTTCGTTTAATGTTAGAAGATTATTTCTTTGACCCAGAATTCATGTTCACAATTTAATGATATATTTTTAATGTTTTATAACAATTTTATAAAAAAAATCATATATGATCATCATAAACTAAATTTCAAAATATATATGCGATTCCAAAAATTATACTCCCTCCGTCCTATATTATTCACAATTTTTTTCTATTTGATCAGTCTCAAAAAATTATAACCTATCTTTTTTTGGTAACTTTTTACTCCCGTTATCCCACATTAAATATAACACTTTCAATCATTATACTATTCAAAATTTATTTTGAGGAGGTTCATTTTTCGTCTTAATTATACAAAAAAATTATGTCACTAAAGTCAGATTGAAATATATAACTTAAATTATCATTAGTATTTCATGATAATTTTTTAAAAAATGATGTTTGATCGTTTCGCGATACAAATCAAACTTTATCTCGACATGTATGTTTTTCAAGTTATTGTAAATAATTCAGAAAGGAAGGAATAATATAGAAAAAATATTAAATCAATTTCATCTGTTATCGTATATTAATTATATATTTTTACAAGTGCTATACTAAACTCCATTATCATCAAAATAATATTTTTTTTATAAAACTCATATAAATTCAATTTTAATATAAATTTTTATATCATTAAATAAAAATATTTCAATAAATATATAACAAAGAAAATATTTCTATTGACAATGACGTGAAAGCATGGGGGCATGCAATGATTATTCTATTTTGCCAATCGAACAGGGTTCGGTTGACTAAATCCAAAATTTACCTAGTGCCCACACGGCTTGTTTTTATATTGCTTACTCGGCACTTGTTCCCACAAATAGTTTCAAAAAAACTGAAAATTTTGGGAGCTTGATTCTGCTTGAAACTCTAGACATATAGATAGATACGTGACAATTCGAGGATTTTTGTTCCGATTATGCTTAGTCTAAAAGCTCCTAGGTGGACCAAAAAGTAAAAACATCCTAGCTAGTCTCTCGTTAATGAAATCGATCATTGCTATGACGTTTCCAATGTTAGATTTCATAAGCTTAGAGTAACATCATCTAGATGTTGATGTAGTTATCACAGGAATTTTTTTTCATCTCAAAATAAATTAAGATTTGACTATTTCATTGTTTAATATGAATTTTAAGGATATTCGTTTTTCATTTTAATGTCGTAACTTATTATGTGACTGACAATCTGATACAATATTAAAATACATAACTTAAATTAATATTTTTTATTTTATGATAATTTTCTAAAAAATAATATTTGATCGTTTTAATAAATGAGTTAAACTCTCTATAAATAAATATATATAATTTAAATATTTTATTTACATTGAGATATGGGGTACCCGACGGCAATAATTATACCCAAAGATCATGCCCGGGAATTTATGCAAGAGTCGCAACCCAAAAATAGTGCATAATCTAATCACGTGTTTTGTAAATTTTGTTGGGTTTGGCACATGTCTTGTTGTGGGCTTAAAATAAATTTCACAACCCACCTAAATCTATTCTTCTTCTTTTTTTCTGTTTGTTTTTTTTTTACAAAGCACCGAAATCTACTCTTAACCTAACATATATATAGGTTGATGAGTGTGAGTGTGGAGAAAATAAACTATGTCACAGAAAATGAAACACACAAAACACAACATCAAGATATGATTTCACGAGGCTCAATGAGTCAAATTCGACCCGTTGATTTGAGGGTCAAATCTTGTACAATGAAATTGATTTTTCAGATATATTGTAGAGCTTATAATCGTCAAATAGCTGTCTGCATTTGAATACAAACCGACATCGAAAAGGTCCGAGTCCTACCAGATTTTGGTGGCTAGTCTGGGGAGGTTTTGTGGTGTTCTTCCTTTTTGTTTTACAATCTGGTTTTGGTGAAATTGGCATGTTCCAATGATAGTTGATACCCTGATATTAATTATCCTCTATTTGAGTGAGAGAAGGTTGTATGTGTGTTCATAATGACATAGATTAGTGCAAGTTTGAGTCAATTTTGATAAGAAAAACAAAAACAATGATTTTTTATTCTTATTAGTTTTCACGTTAAAAATTTTGTGTTTATCGGTTTTGTGATTGATTGATTTGTTATCCTTTTTGGTGAAATTGACATGTTCCAAGAGTAGTTGATACCTTATGTTGATTATCCTCGATTTGAGTGAGAGGAGGATGTATGTGTATTTAGAATCTCGTTGATTGATAGAAATGTGGATGGATTTCGTTTAGATCCCATAATTTTTTTATCCTTATTAATTTTCACATTAAAAGTCTTGTGTTTATGGACTTGTGGTTGATTGATTTGTCATCCTCTTTGATTACTTCAATTAGCATTAGAGTGTCTTTAGCCTAACAAATTTTAAGGGTATCTTAATTGATGAAACAATTAGGCCCTATTTTTTGGTATGGCATTCGATTCTGGATTTCTGTTTTGAATTTTTTTACTAACGAATCTAAGTTGTTTGGTATGAATTTCGATTTTCCAAAAATGAAAAATGAAAAACAAAAAATTGAAAAAAAAAAAAAAAGAGAATTTCAATTTCTAATTTTTGTTTTATTTGGACAGAATGTTTCAATCCTCCTTTTTTAATAGTAGTTTTATTTGATTTGATGATTTTGATTTTGAAATCTAATTTTTGTTTTTCTTATTGATTATATATTTCATTATTTTGAACAACAATATCAAATACACCTTTAATTATACTTGTCAATACTTTTAAAGTTCAAAAATTCATGAACATGACACTCTATACGTGGGTTACTTTATGATTAATCTATGTTTGATGTACTATTATAAGTTTGATTTCCTAAAGTTCATCCAAGTAATTTTCTAAAGTTAATAGTTGATCGCGGGCGTAGGTTCTCTGTTCTCACGTGAAAGACGTAAGCTTCTGTTGATACTATATTTTGCGCAGTTGCATAGCCTTTTCAAACAATAGAATAGTCAGAAGAGACAATACAAGTGATTGAATGAAAAAGTTGTTCAATGTGTTTAGATAGACCCTTGTACTATCTTGACTAGTTTGCATTCCCTGGACCAATGCACAGAGCCCATTGTTTTAGATGATTCGTTGCCAAACTAAACACTCCAAAACTTCAGCAGTCGTTTTTCAACGATTCTTCAATATTACTTCTTTCGTCATCGTTAAATTATAATATATTTTTTAATATATATTGTTTAAATTACAATATTTTAATATTTAATAATATTTTTCACACGAAAATATCAAAATATATCTATTTTATATCACATCAACTCATCCATTATTATTTTTTTGAAATCATTTTCTCATTCTTTTATCTCACACACTCATAAAGATAAAATTATCATTTTTTTAGTAATTCAACACACAAATAAATTATCATTTCGGATCAAACCGTTCTAATTTGAATGAGACGGAGAGGAGTATGTTAAGTAGTACCTCCGTCCCATAATAATCTCAAACGTATTATATCCAATTAACAGATTTCCTTTTTACCATGCTTTTACCTGTTTCGCTATTTTCATCCTCCGAGGTGTTACAACGTGGTTGTGATCTGAACAGCTTCTGAATCTTGGACTATCATGAACAAACCACAAAAGGAAACATGAAATATGATTTGTGTAATATTGCATGATGCATGGCTTGCAATCCAAATAGTTTGAAATGAATTTGCATGCAACAAACCTTTTTCTTCTTGTCATGTCCCTTGGTTGAATTTTTCGCCCAAAACCACACATTGGCTGCTGCAGGAGGCGGTGGATGTAGGCGAGGTGGAACAACTTGTGGGGGTAGCGTTGGCTTTAGTCATCGATGCTTCAACTCCACAAGAGTAACCACGCCGCCCTCGTGCATTGCTCTATTGCGAACCATTGGCTGTATTTGTTAGATGTTCCAACAAAACAAATATTAACATGCAAAAAACCAGATTTATTCTTATGATAAGCTCCCCTTATTGATCACTCCTAGAATTCATGATAAAAGCAATCTGTTACAGCCTTGTTAAGTTTTTTTTTCCTTCATTTGTGTTTAAGTTTCATGAGTGGACTTTCTCTACCTCTGTCGTAGGCCATCGGCAAAATCTCCCGTCATAAGTGGTTACAAGAGGTTGCTCTTTCGCCAGCTTTCTGTCGCCTTACAGATCATTCTTGATCTATTGGAAGTTGATGACCAAATCAAGGATGTCTAATGGTGAGAAAATTCGTCTCTTCCTCTACTCCTTTGCTATTTTGGTGGGAGTTGAAAGGTACATTGGCTGCAATTCTTCTTTGTTATTTGGTCCCAAATTAGAGGTTGCTGCCTCCTGTGATTTATCCACAACTCTTAGACCCAATAAATGTCCAAGAAAATAAGAACATACATACAATCTTGATTTACAAATGGGCAAATGGAATATCAACAAATGGGATGTCACAATCAGATTTAAGATTTGTTTTGAGGTAACTACTTTGTGAAGGTCGTTTTCACTCATTAACGTGGGATTTCGTGGATATATGTGAAGATTCATACGAGACTCCTATGCTAGGTGTGATACATAGGATAAAAATAGGATAGTATAAATAATACTGTTAATATCATGTTCGGAAGAAAAAATAACATTTGGATCGCTAATCCCATCTAGGGATAACCTCTTTAATTCTCTCGCTATCAATCTATATCTCACATTCCCTATGGTATTATTAATCCCATTTATTAAAATAGTTATTTCAATTCTTCTGTATGACTATATCATGAGTTGATTTCTAAGAAATTCTATATTGAACTTCATAGAAACAATTGACTTTAGTGATACGTGATAAATAATTGTTCTCCCTTATTATGAGTTGATTTCTCGGAAATTCTATATTGAACTTTATAGACACGAATCGAGTCATGTGAAATGCATCTTCGGTTAGAAAATCGAAACGTCAAAAACAAAAAAATATATCGAGAATCATAACTTTTAATAAAAGTAGTATATTACAAACTCGTATATTTATAAAATAATCATACTTCAAATGTGTTTAGTACTCAAAAATTACAACACATTTTATTTGAAAACACTTTAGAAAATACTGAATAACCTAATATCTGAGAGAGCTTCTTGCTTCTCTACACTTTGTATCTCTTTGTTGTTCTGTTTTCATGATTAAAACCAAGGGGAGGAAGCTCCTTATTTATAGGAAAAACAAGAACTACCTTTCTCCTCTGTTGCTAGATTTCAAGGTTCAAACAAGGTTGCTATTCTTTCCATGGCTATTCTTCTTTATTTAACTAAGAAGGCTTGTCAATGTTGTTTCGAATGATTTTGTTGAACTAGGAAATGTAGTTAGGTATAATGTTTAACACTCCCCCTCAACGATTATCTCTCATTTGTCATTGAACGAGTCGTCACTCCAAGCTGTTTACTGAACTCTTCAAACTTAGCGCTGTTAAATCCCTTTGTAAAGATATCTGCAACTTGATCATTAGTTTTCACGTACTTCATCTCGATCTTCCCTTGAAGTATCTTCTCTCTAACAAAGTGATAGTGAACCTCCACATACTTAGATCGAGCATGAAATACCGGATTCTCTATCATTTGGATTGCTTATTGATTATCACAGTAGAGCTGAACTGTGTAATCAATCGGTTGATGAAGATCCTCCATTAGCTGCATCCACCACGTGCACTCCTGAACTGTCATAACTGTTGCACGGTACTCTGTCCCTGTACTTGACAAAGACACTGTTCGTTGTCTCTTAGTGTGCCAAGAGATAATCCTTGATCCAAGGTTGAACATATAACCAGTAGTTGAACATCGAGTGTCGTGATCACCAGCATAATCAGTATCACATAACCCGGTCAAATGGAAATGTCCTTCCTTTCTGTATAGAATGCCAAAGTCAATAGTTCATTTGACATATCTCAGAATTCGTCGCACTGCTTCCAAGTGAGGCTTCTTAGGATTGTATATGAATCTGGTGGCTATACCGACTACATGAGAAATATCAAGCCTTAATAAAGTGAGATAGATCAAGCTTCTCACTATTTGTCTATACATATTCTCATCTTCGAGATCTTTGCCTTCTATTGAACACAACTTTGTATTTAGCTCTACAGGTGTTGAAAATGGTTTGCAATCAAGCATTTCATATTTCACCAAAAGATGTTTGGCATACTTCTGCTGACATAAGAATAAGCCCTCCTTGGTTCAGTCTATTTCAAGACCGAGAAAATGCTTTAGCTCTCCAAGACCGTTCATCTGGAACCGAACCGACGGATTTGCTCTCGTCTATCTGATCTCCTCTTCATGGTTTCCTGTGATGATAAGATCATCAACATAGACAAGGATCGTCACCATCTGCTCACCTCGAATCTTCACAAATATGTTTGGGTCTGATGACTTTACTAAGTATCCACTTTGAATAAGGAACTCAGCTATCTTCTCATATCATGATATAGGTGTTTGTCTCAAACCATAGAATATCTTCTTCAACTTGCATACATGTGAAGGGTAGGTTCTACTCTCGAACCCTTTCGGCTGCTCCATATAGATCTCATGATCAAGCTCTCCATGTAAGAACACATTCTTGACATCCAACTGCCACAGCTCCCATGACTTGTCAGCCATCAGTGATAAGAGAACTCCAATAGTTATAATCTTTGCCATTGGACTGAAAGTCTCATCATAATCCAGCTTATATTTCTATGAGAATCCACGAGCTATAAGTCGAGCTTTGTACCTCTCGGTGAAACCATCAGATTTGGTTTTGACTTTGTACATCCGTTTGCAAGAGATGGGTTGTGTAGACTTCAACTTTCGAACTAAATCTCAAGTCTAATTTTGATTCAATGCATCGATCTCTTCTTGCATTGCTTGCTTCCAGTTGTTGCCTCGAACTGCTTCCACATAGGAACTCGGCTCCTGTGGCTTGTCGGCTTCAACAAGCACTACATTCGCGTATTTAAAATAATCACACATAAAAATTATCACTATTTTTATCCCTATAAAAAATGAACAATTATGAAATCTTTCTCATTTTCTAGCAATAGGTCTAACCCAAGTGGATTTATAAGCTTTTGACGGCTTGATATTTGAAAATTAATCACTTTCTCTTTGGTATATTTGCATTAAAAAAATTGAACCTTTAAGTTAGGTGTATCATATTTAAGAAGGAACTATGTTCAACTTAAGGAAACCGTGTCAAACATGAACGAAAATCGTAAGATAACATAAACCAATCATAAAAATGGTATAGACGTTGAAACCACACCATAATCGTTGGTTCAGATCGAAACCGAAACCAGAATCGACTCTTAAGGGTACTGATTCATTCCTCAATTTCCTTGAGTCAAAACCGTCGATTCCGAAACCATGGTCATGCTTAATTGTAATAGCCGAAAGAAAATTAATATACTGTAGTAATGGATGTGAAAAGCTTGTCAAATAGAATAATAAAACATATATTATAGAACAACCTAACTAGGCAATGTTATGGGTTAGGAGTAATAAATAAAATACAATTGGTTCAACATAGTAATTCAATAAGTCTGAAGAAATATAACGGTTTCAAATTGATATTATTAAGGCGGGATGAATTTATGATTAGTCACACATAACGTTATGTGTGACTAAATCATTAAATCTTAGCCATTAATCTCAAGATTCAATGATCTAGATACAAATAACATTTTATGTTAGCTACAAATAACATTTTATGTGGCTAGCCCTAAATTTTCTTTTTTATTATTAAGCACGTATCTTGATGAATTTTTTTTATATAAAACCATGCTTAATTATATGAAAATACATAACTTACATGACTAATATTTCATCAAAAAATTGCATAATATAATGTTGATCATCCCATCATATCGGTTAAAAGTTTGTTGAAATAGAATTTCACTGGTCTAAGGTTGCACTTTTTATAAGACAGGAAGAGTAGTAGGTTTTCCTATAGCAAACCCTTCCTCTAAACCAGCAATGCTGAACGATATAGTACAACCCAAAAGAATAGTGCTGTAAGAAAGCTATAATTTATCTTTAAGAGTATCAGGGTTCGAAACAAAAACTGCTTTGATGACTATAATGCCAATAACCATAAACCTAAATACCCAATGACATTGTGAAAAAAAATGCATGTCATCAGGTATTTTTACTAGCACATGAGGCACAGATGAAGTGAGTTTCGTGTTCCAGGAGCCAAAGCGGAAGAGAACAGTTGAACAAGAAATAAAACCCAAAATGGAGAGAACCCTGATGCGGCATTAGATGATTCAGGAAGCTCTTCTCCAGGAAATGAAGGGGCACCGGCATGGCCATTAGAGGCGCTCTGCTGCTCATTAGGAGGCAATGATTTGGGCCGACCATTGGGCGAAGGCAAAGGTATTATCTTCTCTTTGCTATGATCCCGGCCTGCAGAAATATGGCAAGAGAGTAGAATCAAGCCCACCTAATTAGAAGTTCCAAGATGGCTACAGCTGGAAGAGAACATATCCAGAATCTTGTCCCTTCACCTGAATCCAAAGTTCCATTATATAACCATAGCATAGGTGAGGAGAATGTGAACTAAATGAAAATGAAAATGAAAATAGGCCACCTATGCTGGCCAATGGTATGCTGAATTACACTAAGTTTCTTAATCAATTTTTTTTGCAGTGTCGAACATGGGTTCTATTAGCACTCGAAGCAGACAAAAATTAAATGAAAGCATTCGCCAAACGTCATACATATGCTAGATCATCAAGTTCCAAGAGCATAAGGCCAGGATCAAAGTTATCACTTATCACCAATACTATGAGGTTGGCAGGGTGCAGGACACAGAGCAAGAGTTGCGGAAAATCACATGCATTTCCATACAAAAACATCTGAGAAAAATCTTCCCACCAATCGAACGTAAAGGAGGCTGCTGATGCTTAGAAATTGCCATTTGTAAAGGGTCTTCATATAGTCCAAAGTCCAAACTGCTTCCAAAGGTCCCCTACTCCCCTTCTCAATATAGGTGGGCTCATCCTAACTACAGTTCGTCGGGGATCAAATAAAGACATTTTCATTTTTCAGTTCATTTAGCATTGCATATGGAATACTTACAGTCCGAGTGAGACCAACCGAATCTCATATTTTCTCTATCAAACACCAGGCGATATCCTGTAATGAAGTTCTCTGCACAAAATGGTTCTATTAGATATGACAACCGTGCAAGAAGCAAGATAGGGAAAAGAAAAGACCAGAACGAAGATCAACAGAACTCTGTTAACCACTTACGGCCTATCACAGCAATATCTCCTTCAATTGGCTGTATAGCTAGACAATATCCAACAATAACACCCTGCATTATGGTTAACAACCTTATAATGAAATAAAGAGAAAACATGATTTAAAAGAAACGACATAGAATTCAGTAGGCCAACATTATCTGAATGGGCAGGAAATACAGCGTCGTGAATCACAAAGCTGCTGTTTGATCTAAAAACAATGGCAACCGAAGGCAGGTGCAGCTTTTCCTGCCCGCTGTAGAGGGAACCAGGAAACGGAATAAGACAGGTACAGGAAAACCAAGAAAACAGACCTGAGAAAGATAAAAATACGTCAACAGTAGATACCTAAAAGAAGAATCTGATTTTACGTGGATTTGTAGCAATACTTCCAGGGATATCCGTCATAGGCCACCCTTGTGGAATTAACTTGTTTGTCAAACTGTCACTAAAACTAATCACAAAAGCACATGGTTTCATACAAAAGAAGAGTGCAGTACACACAGAATTATACCTCCCATACCACTTTTTCGTACACAGATTC
This sequence comes from Drosera capensis, assembly GCA_001925005.1. Classification (NCBI taxonomy): domain Eukaryota; kingdom Viridiplantae; phylum Streptophyta; class Magnoliopsida; order Caryophyllales; family Droseraceae; genus Drosera; species Drosera capensis. Next base: position 163,437 of record LIEC01012093.1, read on the forward strand.
TGGAAAAAAGGTGAAAGACGAGCCACTGTCAAGAAGAGCTTCAAAATTTGTTTGCTCAAGACATGAATTCTTTCCGATACAACAGGCTTCCACACCAACAATGTATGTCGAACTGAAAGAAGACCAAATAATTCATTCATAATATAAAGTATCAAACTAGATCAACAAAACATTACATACAAAAACTAAAGGAAACAAGGAGCTTTACTATTTTCCATTAAGCGGCAAGAATGAAGTTGTTTGTTGGGTAGTCAATCCGTGATCTCCAAAAAAACATTGTTCCAGAACCATCTTCAGTGAAACATAAAGAGAAGGAGTTTCTAACGACACCAGCTTTAGCTAGGAAACTAGGAACAGATAAATCACCCGGCCCTAGACCCATAACACCATCAGGCACGGCTCCCTCAAGGTAACCACCAGTTTGCTTCATACCACATCTAAGGACATGCACCGAGTAAATAATAATAAAAAAAGTCAAAAAACCATCATCTTGGTCACCATTAAGCATCATCAAGGTAAAACAGCAAACTAGGCCTAATGGAGTGGCTGGATTATGCCAAGTAATCTCCAAGGGACTTTCTATTGCCTAAGCTTGTGCTTCTACCTAGAGCAAAAAAATAGCTTCAGAATGAAGAACTGAAAAGTGCATAAACAGTTGCTAATGCTTCCACCACGAAAAGAAGATCTTTCCTATTGTAAATTCTGACAAAAGTATGAAAAACTTGAAATATTATTCATTAGGTATGATATATTCGTTCAAAACATTGGTTCAACTCCCATAATAATCAATAGCTCTCCCCCTCCCTCAAAAATTGCAAGGCGTTAGTCTTGAAAAATTACTAAGGAATTAAGAAGCAAAAAATGGAATGTGCCAAAAAAAAAAAAAAAAAAGTAACCCAAAGAAATGACTCCACTAGTAGCCAACTCGTGCTTGGCAGTTCAATCCTGAAATTTATACTAAGAATATCCCTAATTAGGCTTATCCAGCAATCCGATGCTCGAAAAATGATCTTGAATAACGGTTCCTAAAAGTAAACTTTCCTTCTAAAAAGGTTCGCCACCTTTTGATCCCACTACTCAAAACATTAAACCAAAACAAGAAAAGAGCAACTAGTTTTTTTAAAAAATAAAAGATGCAATAAGAGAGCCCTAAATCATACCCTATAACAATGGATGCTTGCACAGGAGTGCTTGAGACATTGGTGCTGCTTGTTGCCAAATGTAGTACGTCTTCAACAAGCAGACCTGACCTTGATGTATTCTCCGAGTAGTATTAAACCATATATGGGCATGGCTGTCCAGAGCTGTGACAGCTTGAACCCAGTTCGCACAATGCATGGGTGCAGGTCAGAGGTTTACTGGTGGTTGAGTTGGCTGGACTGTACTCGTATAGATCCCTATCCTGCATAATAGATGCTCCAAGGACCAAGGAGCACCTGCCCATCAATTACTAAAATAAGCACAAAACCTGTCATATAGACATCAAAGGCATAGTAATTGAACCTGATAAGCATTGCTAATGTCATATAGCAATGCTTATCAGGTTTTCCCCCTTGAATACCCATTAGCAACCATGATAAGCATTGCATCTTTAATTTGAACTAGAATACTAATTCGTGGAGCGCACGGGATAAGAAATCACAATATCAGCAAATATTTCAAAATAATTGATTGACATGTGTATATATGTGATAAAATATTTTGAATTTTGAAGATGTAGTAAATTAATACTGGATCATTTTGGGCAGCTGCATATATAAAGAGAATATATTTAAATTATTTTTTGATTTTCAGGTTAGTTCCTATTGTTTTATTAAAAAAAATTTCATTAACTTTAGATATTTTGTTTTGTTTTTATTTTTTTATTTTGCAATTTTTTTTTGAAATTTTTTTATTTTTATTATTTATTTAGATATTTAGATTGTGATGATATTTTCTTTTTTCTTTTTAATTTATTTTTGCTATTACATTCAATTTTTTTAAGTAAAGATAAAATCATGATGAATAGATATGTATTAGATTAGAATATTAAATGGTTTGTCATTTGTCACCATGATGGTTCAACATAAAATTAGTTTGACATGAAAAAAATTATATAATTAGATATATATTAGATATACCAGCTTCGATGGTGACAATTGAAAAGTCAACCAAAACCACCCCCCACCCAAATTAAAAATAAAAATTGAGCTTTCAAATAGTGCTCCATAATGTGAGCATGGATGGAACCACGCACATCCATATTTTCAAGGATGACTAATATATTGAGCACCAAAAATTAGCCTTCAACAGAAACAGATACAAAGTGCTGATGTAGCAGGAGAAATCAATACCAAGCTGTCATAAGAACTTGCAGATAGGGGAGCACATTGTATACAATCACAAGGAATCCAGAGCAAGTCACTTCCAGCATCCAAAGCAACAAAGAAAGAGACATTAGGAGTTCCTACATCAATCCATGTATAGTGCAACTTGTACGGAAGAAACATTAATATCATAAGTTGCACTAGATTAAAATGACGTTACATACTTTTGATATAGAAAACAAGAATCAAAGCACAAGCACAGTCAATATAAAGTGTTGGACTCATCTCCGGAAAGTAAGCATTGCAAGCACTGCAGAAGAATCTCACCAGCCAATACAATCCAGTTATAACAATGACAAGCATACAATCCACTTTTCGCGGTTACCTTTTAAGGTAGTCACTACCCTACAGCCAAGATTTCCTCTCATCATTCATGCTTCATAAGCCATATGACTTCCACGAACACACATTCTTGTCAACTTGACATATTGACCAAACATAACGCTTTATGAACAAAAAACTCAAAACTAACCCTATAGAACCATGCTGATATTCAAAAGTACTTGCATTCTAAAAGGACAAAGTAAATCATGCCTATTCTTCTACAAAAAATGCTACCTTACCTTAAGCATTAACACAACCTATACATGATTCTCTACAGAGTACTAGGACTTGACTAAGGTAGGCGTCAACTCGACTATACCAATTTTGAAACAAGTAGATTATCAACTCGAACAGATCCATCGTCACAACAAGATACCTTTTCTTACAGCCACATCTCTAACCACATCATTTCGCATCCCATCTGATGCTCTATCTTTTGACAACATCTCGAAATGATTCTAATAGTTCTTGCCCAGATTGGCACTAAAACTTCTACAGAAATCTGTCATAATAAAGGTTGACAGTAACAACCCTTCTAGTATCCTTCATAAATGCCTCTCAATCAAACTTTAATTATGAACACAGTTCGAGAAATTCATACTCGAAATATCAAACTCTCAATCAATGGCAGGCCTCATGATAATATTATCGACATCTCAACACATCCCTCATACCACACTTTGGGCTTAAGCATCACAACGCAAAGACCCGCACACGTATCAACTGCCTGGCAATTAGTGTGGACATATCAATGCATTGCCCACATTTCAATCCCAAAAAAAAAAAAAAACATGTTTCCTCGGAAGGCTCATCACGATTCAAATCTCATTCCACAATCTTAACATTCTCACTGTTGAACTTCCAAGGGTTCCAACTCATTGTAATATTTTCTCCCTAGCCAACACAAATCACTCACTCATTCCTCAACAACACTCAACAAAGAACCCGACCCATCCCAAACTCGCCAACCGAGCTCGTTCCCGGCCGCCACCGTCCCGCTCCCCTCGGCATTGACAAGCATCTGATACTTCCCTCCTCCGCTAACCCTCATCTCCTGCCTCTTCACATCACTCCCCAACAACATCCCATAATACCCCATACTCTGCCTCGCGGGCCACACCGCTCCTCCTCCGCCCACCCGTGGCCTCGCTTCCTCCGAGAACCGGTGAACCAGCCTCGATGTGTAAACCGGCCACTGAGCCGACGTTGTCTGGATCAGACCGGCCAGGAGCAAGATCGTGACCCTGATTTTAGACATTGTGGGGGAGAATCACATCAAGGACTGAGTTAGGATTTCAGAGAGGAGATCTTGGAGTTTGTGACAGTGTGAGTGAGGGGAGTGTGAGTGTGGTGAACAGTAGGCGGGGTTTTTTTTTTTTTTTTTGCGACAAAACCGGCAACTTTTCTAGTCTTTTTTTGGGGGGTGGTGATGGGGATCATGGGAGTCAAAGAAGGTTTTTTTTTCCAAAAATAAAAAATAAAAAATTATGAAGCAATCAATTCGTAAACATATTTTGATAAAGATATCATTAATAAATTTTAATTTTTATAAGATATCATGCAATTTCCATCCATTATGGTCGACACTATAATGTGTAACAATAATCTACTAACCAAAGCACTATACATGTGGGGGAAAAGATAAGAAAACCTCTCATATATCTTGATGATTATATCGTTTGATAAGATTGTCCAAAATTAACAAATGTGCTCCTAAGTATTAGGCCTGACTTTATGCTATTTCTTTGGGATGCATATTTTCTTATTATAGCCCTGTAATTCAGTATTTAAATTGTTGTAAGGGATTGAGAATAAATATATAACAAGAAGTAACTTCTCTTCTCATTCTTGTATTCAATATCTATTCTTCTTCTTAATGTCTCCTTCTCTTCCTTTCCCCTTCACTATAGCATAATCCCTTACATTTCAGACATCTTCCACCATTTTCCTCTTTTCTCTTTCCTTCCATAACCGGTGACTCACATCTCCTCTGTCGTCGTTGTCCTCATCAACTCCATCTCTTACCTCTCATACGCTACTCAACTTCGTCTCTCCCCCTCCTCCCTCGTCCACTACATCGGATCCATAGATAAAACAGTCGATTCCGCATTGGTAGCCAATCCGGGGCATAGATTCATACATGTTATTGTGAATCGGGTGGAGGAGGTGGCGGATATTGTGATGGCATTGGTGTTGGGGTTATTGATAATACGATGTATTGTATTCTATATTCTGTATCTTGTATTTTGTATTGATTATATATATAATAAAATGATATCCAAGGGATATCAAGTCTTCTTTGCATATGGTATCAGAGCATACATCCTCTCCTTCTCTCAAACCTAGTTTCCCTCTTCCTTCCCCTTCCTCCACCACAAACAGCAGTCGTCTACCTCAGGCCTCTGACTTCAGGCACGGTGGACACTGCTCTTTCAACCTCCAGACAGTCAACGAGCACGGTTAGATCCCAGATCTGCTCGTTCTCCGGTTAGATCTCAGGCAGCTCATTCTCCAGTAAGGCATCTTCCAGCTCCGGCTCGTTCTGCTCGCCCCGGTCGTCTTCAACAACTTGAGTTGCTTGCCCCGACTCCCAATCCCAGATCTGGTCCGGCTCCGGACGTTGCTTGGCTCCGGTAGTCTTTAAGCCTTAGCCATCCCGTCGTGTACCTCACGTTGCTCGAGCAAGGTTGTTGGTCTTCAAGCAGCCGGTCTTCTTACAGCAAGATTAAGGAATGCTTTTGTGGTTTTCAGCTTAAGGAATGTTTTTCAGAACCTCAGTTGCAGCTCAGTAGTGACTTGGCTAGCTTTGTTTTCAAGATCTCAGCAGCTGTAGTTTTCAGAAACTTGGTTAGCTTGATTTTGACAGTGCCTTGCTCAGTAGCCAGTTCTCACAGATCTCACATGGCGTCCGCTGCGTCTCTAATTCCGAACATGAGTTACACTCCACCGCTAGTTAAATCGGTGGTCACGATGACTCTTTCGGTGGTAGAAGATTATCTTGTTTGACGTGCACAGATGGAATCGTTTCTCTTATCCTATGGTTTCATTGGTTTTGTGGACGGATCCATTATTTCTCCTCCTATGCATCTTCTTCAGGCCTCCTCTACACCGATCTTAAATCCGGATTATTTTTAGTGGCAACGGTTTGATCATATGGTTCGATCTTGGATCTTTGCTACTCTTTCACGTGATATTTTGGTAGAGGTATTGAATTTCAAACTTGCTCGTGAGATTTGGGATAGACTCCATCAACGTTTTATGTCAGTCTGCATGGCTAGATCAATGGAATTAAAGCGCAAGTTTACATCACTTCGCAAGGCTTCGTCGGATTCTATGAAGAAATATCTCCGTGAAATCAAAATTGTTGCAGATTCGTTGGCTGCAATCAATTCTCCAGTTTCCAACGCAGATTTGATTGAGCACACTTTGATGGGTCTTGATACGGAATTTGAATCGCTTATTGTGGTGATTATGTACGCACCGATTGCTTCTTCGTTCGATGACATTTGTTCGAAACTTCTTCTTCACGAGCAGCAATTGAAATTCCTTACCTCTACAGATGTTCCGCAGGCTTTTGCGGCTGTTCCTCGCTCCTCCGGGGGTTGTGGTAAATTTAAGGGTGGTAGTTGGGGTGGTCGTCCTTCTCGGTCGTTTCTCGGACGCGGCTCTTATTCGAGTTAGGCTTCGCGACCCTCCAAACCATCCGAGAAACAATCCAAAAGGATTCTTGGGTATCGTCCGACGTCAGTCTCGGACCGTGCAGGTATGGCATGTTGCTCTTCTCCCGTTTCTTTGATGTCTACTATTACTTCCTCACTTTCTTCTACTAACCCGGTTGCTTCACGTGTAGTACCTTCTGTCGGTTTGTCGCATACCAATATTGTCTGCCAAATCTGTTATCACAATGATCATCCTGCTTCTATTTGTCCTTCTCGTTCTATCCAGGCTTTTGCTACTGGTCTTACAGGTGGATCAAACGAGGCTGTATGGTATCCGAATTCGGGTGCATAGTCCCATACGACCAACACTGATGGTAATTTGCTTTATAAATCTACTTATACTGGTCGATCTCATGTTTTGGTTGCAAATGGATCCAAGGTTCCTATTATTCATGTTGGGCAATCTCGTCTATCTACCTCTTCCAAACCACTTACTCTTTTCAATGTCTTGCATGTCCCTATCCTACAATCTAATCTATTATCTGTTCAGCGTCTTTGTGAAGATAATGATTGTACTGTCATATTCACTAAAGATGTTGTTTTTGTGAACGATATTTCAACGGGTCGAACACTCCTTCAGGGTCCCAGTAAAGGTTGTGTTTACCCCCTCTCCATTGCCACTGCCTCCCATCCTCTTGTATCGCATACACCTTCGTCTGTTGCTCTTGCTGTGTCCATTGCCCCTGGTTCGACGTGGCATGACAGACTCGGTCACTGTGGATCATTCACTATTCGTAAACTTAGCAGTTACAAACATGTTGCCTTTTTTGATAAATTTGTGCATAACTGTATCTCTTGTCGTTTGGGCAAGTCTCAACGTTTACCGTTTGAACCTGTCTTACGTAAGGCAACTTCTCCTTTGCTTTTAATCCATTTTGATACTTGGCAGTCTCCTGTTATATCTAATCTTGATTTTCGTTACTATGTTTGATTTGTGGATGATTTTACTAGATTTGTATGGATTTATCCAATGAAGCAAAAATCAGAATTTTACTCCAATTTCTTAAATTTTAAAAAGATGGCTGAAAATCTTTTCGATCGTAAAATTAAAATTTTTCAAAGCGATGGTGGTGGAGAATTTGACAACACTTCGGCTAAACAATATTTTTTGGAGCATGGTATCTTATTTCAAAAATCTTGTCCGGGCACCCTAGAGCAAAATGGTGTGGCTGAGCGTAAACATCGCCATATCATTGAAATGGCTCGTGTTCTCCTCATTCAGGCTCGACTTTCATCTCATTTTTGGGTGGACGCGGCCTACACCATCACATACATCATTAATCGCCTCCCAACTTCCCTTTTGAAAAATATTTCTCCATATAAAAACTTTTTGGTTATCGTTCTGATTACACATTCTTGCGTGTGTTTGGGTCTCGATGTTTTCCAAATTTTTTTGCTTCTTCCTCTAACAAATTATCTCCTCGTTCGGTCGAATGCGTCTTCATTGGCTACGTCTCCGGTTATAAAGGTTATCGTTGTCTTGACCCTAAAACCGGTCAGGTTCATATTAGTCGGCATGCCCGTTTTCATGAAGACGCTTTTCCTTACATGGACCTTCTTCCTTCCGTAATCCCTCTACCCGACATCACTACCGACTCATTTTTGTCTCCTGATCAGCCCTCTCGCCGAACCCCTTTCACACCCTCCTTGCCGTCCCCAGTCGATTCTCTCTGCCATATGGATGGTCCTACCCCAACCATGTCCACTCCCGGTTCTCCTTTGCCTTCTCCGTCTTTCCCATTATCGAAGACCGATTCTCCACCGATCGTTGGCCATCCTCCCTCTTCGAGTCCTCTCGTCTCCCTGGTTTGTCCTGTCCTAACTCCACCTATTCCTTCCCTGGTCTCGGTCCATCCAATGCAAACGAGGTTGAAATCCGGTATTTCTAAACCCCGTATCATTTTGTCCCTTAACACCACCAGCCCCATTCTTGAGCCCTCATCCTACTCCAAAGCATCCAAAGATCCAGCTTGACAACAAGCTATGACAGACGAGTTTAATGCCCTAATGGATAATCATACTTCCAAGAATATGGAACGGTACAAAGCTCGTTTGGTCGCCTTAGGCAACCATCAGCGAGAAGGTCTGGATTTTCAGAAGACATTCTGTCTTATCGTTAAACCCACTACTGTGCGTTTGGTTTTTTCTTTGGCTATCTCTTTTTAGTGGGTCGTTCGTCAGTTAGATGTCAAAAATGCATTCCTTCATGGTCACTTAACTAAGGAGGTTTACATGCGACAACCTTTCGGTTTCATACATCCCACTCTCTCTTCTCATGTGTGTCGCCTCCATAAGGCACTATATGGTATTCGACAGGCTCCTCGTGCCTGGTTTCATCGGTTTAGCAGTTTTCTTCTCCGGAGTGACTTCACATAGGCTAAGTCCGACAGTTCCATGTTTGTCTATTGTCGTCATTCCCAAATTCTTATCCTGTTACTCTATGTTGATGACATTGTTGTCACCGACAATTCTCATACACTTCTGTCCTCATTAATCACGGTGCTCTCCTCGGAGTTTGCTATGAAGGATCTTGGGGACATTCACTATTTCTTGGGTATTCAAGTGCTTCGTACTCGTACGGGTCTCTTCCTATCTCAAGAAAAAGTATATCCTCGATTTGCTTTTCGAGGATATACTTTCGATTTACACACCCTAAAATCGGCTTGTACACCCCTCGCTTTTTGAACCTCCCTTTCCTCCACCGATGGTATGTTACTCTCTTATCCAACCGAGTTTCATAGCCTAGTGGGGGCGTTACAGTATTTATCTATGACTCGACTTGATATAGCATATACCGTACATTTGGTCTCTCAATTTATACAGACACCACGTATTCCTCACTTTCTTACTGTTCAGCACATTTACAGATATTTGCAGGGTACTTCGTCCTTTGGTATCTCTCTTCGACCCTCGAATATCTTCCTTTTGGTGGCTTATTCAGATACGGATTGGGCTGGTTGTCCGGATAGTGCACGTTCCACTATAGGTTCTGCGATTTACCTGGGGTCTAATTTGATATCTTGGCAAGCAAAGAAGCAGCCTACCGTCTCTAAATCCTCCACGGAGGCCGAATACAGGACGGTTGCGTATATGGTTACCGATACACTTTGGATCCGTTCCTTGTTGGCCTAGCTCGGCTTTCCTCTTGTCAAGCCCGTCCGGTTATTCTGTGATAATGTTTCGGCTTCCTATCTTGTTCTGAACTTCGTCCATTATGCACGTAGTAAACATGTGGCTGTTGATTATCATTTCGTTCGGAGCGGGTGTCTCATGGAGACTTGATTGTTCGCTACGTTCCCACTCACCTTCAGCTAGCCGACATCTTTACTAAGGATTTATCCTCGGATCGTTTTGAGTTTCTTCGTTTCAATTTGGGCATTGACCTCCCCGCACAAATTGAGGGAGGGGTAATACGATGTATTGTATTATGTATTCTGTATTTTGTATTTTGTATTGACTATATATATAATAGAATGGTATCAAAGGGATACCAAGTCTTCTTTGCATAATTGAGGAGGTCAAATTTGTTTTCGAGGAGAAAACAATGGAAGAGGGGAGAAGGTAAGGTGGGCTGTGGCGTTGTTGCTGGAGGAGGTGAAGTAGGGAAGGGTGGTCGGAGTTGGTTATGGTGCCGTCTTTTTTGACACCATTACTAGCCTCCAAGATTTACAAGGATAAGAAAAAAAAATGAGGCAACATCGTCGAGGGATTTTTTAGGGCTGAGTCTGAGAGGGTTTTTTGCCCAAGGATCAAGGCCCGCACAATTTGAATTTGAAAAACCAGGATCGTTATCACATTTCAAAGAAACCGTTCACGATTTCTCAAAAGTGTTAATGGTTTAGAGAAACCGTGAACGATTTCTTTGGTTACGGCAACGGTTTTGAAAGATCCCAAAACTTGACCTCAGATCATAAAAAATGTGAACTGTTCTCAGAAACCGCTAACATATTTTGGAAAAAATGTTCATAAAAATTGAGAATACGCAAACGGTTTAGAATGGAAAAAAATTTCAACATCCTCAAAATCGTTAACGATTTTCAAAAACCATGAACGATTTTGAAGTAAGGGTTTCTGTTCTTTTGAAAATCGTGGCCTGTTGTTAAAAAACGTGGTTGGATAAGTAAAAATCGTTGACAGTTTTGGAAACCGTTTACTGTTATTTATTATTATTATTATTTGCATAACTATTTGTTTTTTAAAAATTGAACAAAAATATCTCCACGAACAATCATAAAATGGTTATTTTTAGGGCTTTTTGGTCTAACTAGTTTTTTTTTGTTAAGATTTCCTAGATAAACAACAATTGAAAAACCCATAAATTTATAAAATCTCTCTAGAAGCATTTCCTTACAATCAAACTCTTAAATCCCCTAAAATTCTCTTGTTAGTCTCATTCATAAATAATAATGACTCACTTATCCCAAAATGTATTCAATTTCTACAACGATGATGTATTTTCTATGCATGATGACGTCGACTTTCCATTCAGCACTCTGGAAATTGTTCCCCAAGGTCAAGAGACTCCTCAATTCGAAGAGGGAAAGTCAAATATTGCTTTTGTCACTTCTTTTATCGATGAAAGGCTGGGATTGTTGGTCGTATCTTGACAAAGTGATCGGAACAAATGGGAAGGTGATCGGAGTAAAGTGTAAAATATATGGTAAGACTTTATCAATCGATAAAGGTACTTCATACCTTTATCATATATATTAAGTCATATAAATAGTTGTCGATTGAAAGAAGATAATGTCCCCAAGGGACAAATGCAATTGAATAATGCGAACAGTTTATGAACATATAATCATGCCAAATAACATCAATTTATGCAGTCAAAGGCTTAGCTTCTGTTTCAAGGCTACCTAGTTCAGCCGAGGGAAGATAGGCACATGACCACCACTTGGCCATAGGCGCACGCTTGACACCGAAGCATTATCCATAACACATGTTTTCAGTGAATATGTTGCGTATAAAATACAACAATACATGATGTTCGGCAAGAATCTCATACTTATCAGACATGCAAGAATTGAACTACAGATGGAGAGCATTATGTGGAATATCAGATGCAAACTACTATAAAGAATTATGGCTAAGAAACTAAGACATACATGAGCAACAAAAAACCTATAAATGTTTCAGAATCTAGGATTGAACTTGCAGACGAAGATCAACACAACAATGCATGGATTACATCAGATATAGGTGCAGAATAAGTTGCAGCAAAGACTGGATGTTGACGAGGTCTCAACGATACTGAGTGCAGACTGAGGTGTAGCAGGCTGGAGTACAACAGAAATGATTGCTAAGGTTTGGCCCGAGGTCTGAGGGTCAATCAAATCGAAGGTTTGAGATTCTAAAATATAACAGTATGAGGATCTGAAAAAAGATGAGCTGTCAACATCAGTGAAGTTTCATATGTGATCAGTTGTCACCATCAGATCAAGTACACAAGTCACGGGTTCATTCCCTCAGTCTATAAAAGGGGATTGAAGAGGTCAAGGAAGGCAGAGGAGTTGAATGAAAAATTGAACGTACAAGTGTGCAAAAACAATCAAAATTCAAAACTGCCCAAGTGAGCTGAATTAAGAAAAATAAGAAGAAGAGGATTCACTAGTTTGTACTGAAGAACAGAAACTGCAGCAGAGTCCAGTGAAGGATCTGTACAAGGATCTAGGTTCTTCGTCTTTGACAACTTATGTAGTTTGTAAAGGGGTTGTCTTATAAACAAAAAACAAGAAGATAGTAAACTAATCTCTTTAATTGACTAAATTGGTCACCAAGGAAAGATTGGATTAAGCTCTCGTTTATCAGTTGATAACGAGTGTCTGAATGTGTTCTTTATTTGTTTTTCACTATTGTGAGCTATTACAACTGTTCGAAATCAATCACAATAGGAAACGAAGACAAACTCATATAGTTTAACTCTCTGCTGCAGAATACCTTAGTAATCTGCAAAGAATATCAGTGTGCTGAAATTAATTATTCCGCTATGTTGCACTGATAAATTTTAAAACAACCTATTCATCCTCCTCTAGGTTGAACATATAGATCATACAATTGGTATCAGAGCCTGACTTTTCATACCTAACAGTTTTGGAAAAAAAGAGTCATATCTTTTGATTTATATCTGTAAGAAGTTACTAACAGTTTATTTTGTAAGGAAAATATTGCTCCTCCAAAGCTACCCAAACGCCCTAATAATGGAGAGCCACCAACATTCTCATTTGACAAATTTAATCACTGAAAACTGAGGATGCTTGCACATCTGGATTCAATAGATGAAAGAATACATGACATCATCACAGACGAACCATATATGTCAAAGATGCCAGATCCAATTGATGCAAACAATGAAGTGAACAAGTTCAAATCGTTCTGCACAAAAGAAGAGTGGGATCTAGTACTAAAGTGAGACGAGGGCCACATAAAAATGAGTGTCCCAAGGCTAGAGAGAGCCACATAAATTCGAGTGATATCAAATATGTTCTATATTCCAATTGATGTGAGAGCCACATAAATTTGAGTGCTACCCGAGCATGATTTTGTCCATAAAGCTTTTTATGAGGATGATGAGACAATCCTTATAGGAAATACACTCGACCTAATACTTTTTTCCAAATATTTTTGAAACATCCTTAGCCTGTGATTTTGGAACTTGACGTCCTTTACGCTAGGGGCCTTCCCCCATATTGATTTGACCATTCAGGGTATTAGTTCTTCAGTATCAGCTCATATTTATCATTATAGTTTCATCTTGAGAATGTCGATTCTTTCAGTCATTGATCTTCGCTATCTCAAACTTTGTTACATTCAAAAGAGTACTCATCTCATCCCATCTTTGGTTCGGTTCTTCAGTGTTCAACTAGAACAAAGGGCATGCCCCTATCTTTCCCATACATCAATGAAACTTCAAAAATCTACTCCAATCTAAAGTGTCTTCAGACTTGAACTCCTAGGATTCAATGTCTTCAGGAAAGAGGACTATATGTCTGGACTCATTTCATCCATTGACCCTTTGTACTCTATCGATCAGAGATTTTGAACTTGACCTCTCATGTTGATTCAAACTTTCTGATAAATCGGAGCACTCGTCCCTACTCATTTCATTTATTGACCACACAGACCAGGTTTTTCGAATTTGACCTTTCAGACTGATTTTCGATCTAGTCCTTATAGAAAATCTGGAGCATTCGTTCTCACTCATCTACCCATTAACCAAATTGTTCGATTTCGATCCTTCACACTAGTTGATCAATTTATCTAGTCCTTTCAAAGAAGCAGGGGAACTCATCCCGACTCATTTGCTTTATTGATCTTTGTGCTCTACTTATCAAAGGCTTTGATTCTGGCATTTAATATAATTTATTTATTGATGTCTTTGGATCCAATCCTTTCATCAAAGCAGGGGAGCTAGTTTCAACCCTTTTGTACTCAACTGCTCAAGGATTCCAATATCGATCTTGATTTTCTCATAAACTAGGGGCATCCGCCCATAATTCGACCCCTCATGTGTTTCGCAGGGCATCATATGTCTTTGATCAAATAAACATTATCTAGGGGCATCCCCTCGTTATCTTTCACAAACAAATTAGAAACTGTAACTCACACCGATCAATGCAGTTGATAAATAAGGGGCATCCCCCTTTGTTTTTGGATACAGATAAACTAGGGGCATTCATCCAATATTCCCAATACAAAATTAGGCCTATAAGGCACCAAACGTTCAATCAAATCGACCTTCAATAATGGCATTTCCTAGAACAGTAACCGGCTCTACTCGATTCTCGATGCTCGTCCTTGACCATAGTTATTGGCATCAGGATTTTGTAACTCTGCCTATAACTTATCAACTTTCACTTTGGTCGTTTATACGATATCTCAGACCACTCGATCAATTAACAAACTAATTTGTTTATTCCAGAAATCAAAACAATTTGATTTGAAATGACATCAATCTCATCTTCAGCCTAGATATTCGATCCTAGGATTTTCGACTTCTGAACTTAAGGCATCTAGTCTCATGACTTTTCGGCCAAAACATCTGATCCTTGGATTTGTCAGTCTCAATATATGGTCACCCATATAATCTGGTTGAGAAACTTTTGGCGCTCCTTTAAAGGACACACTAAATCAAACTCACTCTACATATTTTGTTATAGGGTTCTAATTCGGCTATTAGGTCACTATATTTTTGAACTACAATTGGCTTGATCCTTTATTATAAGGTATATAGGCAGCCATTTGGGCGCAACAACAAAATCTCATCTGTTATTGATTTTTATTTAGACTCGTCAGACCATCTCATTTTTCAAACGAGTCTTAGAAAATCAATTCTAAGAAACATCTTGAACTACATCGGCTTGATCTCAGCTTGTGGGTACGTAGCCAACCATTTGTGTGGAGCCATTAAATCTTGTTTCTACAACTGACTCTGGTTCCGGTTTCACTTTTGATCCGACCACTCTCTGAAAACATTCTTAGAAGACATCAGTTCTAAGAATACTGAAATGTTTTGAACTACCTTAGCTTGATACTTATTAGAAGGTACGTAGACAGCCATTTGGGCGCAGCCATTAAATCTTATCCTGTTTTTGGTACTGATTTTTATCAATTCCTTCTTTGTCATCTTCTCGGATGATTTAACCATCAAATTTTTGTCCGGCTTTTGATTTAATTGAAAATCATTATCTTGAAAACAATATTAGAAAATTAGTTCTAAGAAATATTCTGAACTACATTGGTTTGATCCCATCCCGTGGATATGTAGACAACAACAAGGGCCCACAATGGCATAGTCACAAAATCTCATATGTCTTTGATTCTGATCCATTTGACCATCTTAGTCTTAGAAGATATAAGTTCTAAGAAATTTCTGAACTACAATTGACTTGATCCGACCCGTGGGTATGTAGGCAGCCATTTAGGCACAGGCACAAAATCTCATCTGTTTTGGATTCTGAATTAGACTCGTCAAACCATCTTATTTTTCGAAATAGTATTAGAAGACATCAATTCTAAGAACAACCTTGAACTATTTCGGATTCATCCTATCCCGGGATACATCAAATCCCATTGTGCTTTTGATCCAATCCTTCTTCACCCTCTCATTGATCATTCAATCATGATAATCTCGAACTAGTCTTAGAAAATCAGTTCTAAGAAACATCTTTGAACTACGCCCTCTTCTTCGGTCATTCGATCATCGTAATCTTGAAACAGTCGCAGAAGCCATCGGTTCTAAGAAATATTGCGAACCACATCTGGCTTGATCTCATCCTGTAGGTATGTAGGCAACCGCTTGGGTGCAGCCACATTACTCCTTTTGTTTGATTCCAAGCATCTACTCTGTTGGTCGATCAGGACCTTAAAAGAAACATCATCCCTAATCATTTAGGATTTAACTTCTTAGAAGATCGTAGCTTCAGATATATCACTTAAAAGCCTGACTAAATCATCGTTATTGAAAGATTCTTATCGGTAGAATTCTTGAGATATTAGAAGACATGTCGTTAGGTTTATCGAATCAAAAATTTAGAAATTTGGATGTCCATTAACATTGTCCGATGTGATTCTATGGACACCTCGATCAATGAATTTGAGCCCAACATAAATGGGCTAATTAACTTAAACAAAAAAACCATAAAAAATATATAAAAAAGAAAAGAAAAAGGAAAATAAACAAATTACCCTATATCATCTCTCTCTTTAATCGGCTCCTTTTCAATTCATGCCGTCACGGGAAGGAAATTTCTTCCTCTGCAAGCTTCAATCCTCCCCTTTCCTAATTATAGATGATTTGTTTGCCTTCTTCGAGCCTCTCTTGTAGCAATATAAAGGCTTTGACCCCCAACATTAATTGAGACATCTCTCAGAGCTCGACACGGCTCGAGCGAGCTCGTCTTCCCTCTTTGCTCATCTCGAGAACAATTCACAAACTAATCCCAGCGAGGTTTATCTCGAGCTCTCTGCTCTCCCTTAGCCTTCATCCAACATTCGACAACAAAAACTCATTCGATGTTCCCGAAGGTGGTTACTCTTTCCATTGGCAAGTTGTTGTTGTAGAGCTCAATTTCGAAGTGGTGACACCATGACCATCTATAGGCCTTTTATCCTAGTCCCATCGAGCCATACTTGACGAATTCGCTCGAAGTTGAATTCCTATCGCATCAGTACATCACATCGTACATCCAATAGCGGCTACAAAGTGAACAAGGTCTATTCAATTTCCTATGTTTTCTTTGTCATAAAACTAGTAGGTGTGATATTGCTCTCCATGTGTTGTTTTATTGATGCTTGGTTTGGTTGGGTCATTTTGATGTTTGAAAGTTCCCGATGCTTGCAAAATTGAATAATTAGTTGATTTGTAGGAGCAGACCATATAATATTGTCCACACACATAGAAAACTCAGTGAGCCTAGTTTATTTCTTGACTTTCATGTCCTGTCATTGTCATTGTTTGCTTTTCCTACTAGTACATGATTTTGACTTATTCATGTCCTTGAGCAACGTTTCACGGTTAGAAACATTAGGTGTCTTGTTACGTTTCATGCTTAGAGACATGAGGTGCATAGTGTATTTATGCCGTGAGTAGAAACATTTAGCCAACATAACCTATCTAGAACTTGGATCTTAGGCAATTAATTATTTAGCTAGAATTGACCTAAAAACCAGGGTTAGCTAAATAAATTATCGAAAATATTTGATCGAATGGAAAAATCTTGTTTGGGTTGCCTTATAGCCCTTAATTTGATATCTTAGATATAGTTGGATAGACTAAGAAAAAATGATAAAAAAAAAATCACCTAGAACCAAGCCTTATCTAACCATTCCTAGTTGAGGATAACTAGGTGGTAACTCCTCAAGTCCACACAGTTAGACCTCCTGCTATCCAAGTCACCATCCAAATCCACCTCAACTAGGAATGGTTGAAGATCACTCCTACTACCTCTACCTTCAAAACACAACATGTACTTTGATATAGCGTGAAGATACCTGAGAATTATCTTCAATGCTGTTCAATGTTTCTTTCCACGATAAGACATGTAACGACTCAATACTCCCACTGCAAGGGCAGTATCACGTCGTGTGCTAATCATAGCATACATAAGTCTTCCAACCGCACTTGCATATGGTGTACATGATATCTCCTTAGCTTCATTAACTATCTTGAGACATTGCTCAGTTGATAACCTCGTACCTAGCGTTATAGGAGAACTCTATGATTTACAGTCAGTTATGTTGAATTTCTTCAACACATCATCAATATAATTCTTCTGACCTAGCTATAATTTTCTATTAGCACGATCACCCATAATTTGTATGCCTACGATGAAGTTTATAGGGCCATGATCCTTCGTCTCAAAGTTCTATGCCAACATACCCTTCACAATCTTGATCATCTTTATGTTGTTCCCAACCAACCTTCTTCATATAGACATAATTATCAGCTTCACTATGAACGAACCCAAGTTGAAGAACATAAGTGCCAAACTTCTAGCACCAACACCTAGAGGGCTTACTTAAATCCATATAAGGACACTAGATTTTGTTTCCCTTTAATCACAAAACCTTTTGATTGTTTCATGTATATTTCCTCCTCCAAATCACCATGTAGGAACATCATCTTGACATCTTGTTACTCAATCTCCAGATCATAGACAACAGCTATCACGAGCATAAACCTGACCGATGTCAACTTCGCTACTGATGAGAAAATCTTATCATAATAGAGTCTCTCGATCTGTGAATAGCCTTTACCAATTAATCTTCCGTTATATATTTCTAAAGAACCATCCACATTTAATTTTTGCTTGAAGATCCACATGCAACTAACTGCTTTCCTACCAACAGACACCTCAGACATGCTTAATATCTTGTTCTTCTCCAATGCTTGCATCTCTTCATTCATAGCAAACTCTCTCTGATCTATACCTCCATTGGCCTTGCCTCCTTCAAGCTACTTGGTTCACCACCAATAACGCTCAAAGTATGAAACGCACCATAAGCACCTAGAGAATATCGAACAACAGGTTTCTTCAATTGCGTGGACACCCTATAATCCAATTCTGGTCTCTTCTCCTTGACAGTTACAGTTATCAGCTCATGGATAACCTCTATCTCCTCAACAGAATACTCAGCCTGATCTTCTACTTCATCATTATCTAGACCATTTACCTGATCATCATCTTGACCATTTACATAGTAGCCACCTGAATCTGAAACTCTATCTGTAATCCGAGCACCTTGACTATCAATAACCTATATTTTGTTGTACTTTCTCCTTGATTCAATGAACACAAGCTAATCGGGTTTCACAACTTATAGCCCTTGACATCATCTTTGTAACTGATGAACTTGTACTTCTTAGATCTACTGTCAAGCTTGGCTCTTTTCTCACTTGGTTTATAAACATATGCACCACAACCAAACACGCAAACATATGACAGATTCGATTTCTTCTTAAACAAGGCTTCATGTGGAGTCATACCTTTCAATGCAGATATAGGTGACCTGTTCATGAGATAACAAGACGTAGCCATAGCTTCAGCCCATAACCTATGACTCATATCCGTCCAACTAAGTATGCACCTTACTTTCTCCATGAGCATATGATTCAGCCTCTTACCTACTCTATTCTGTTGTGGTGTATATGGAGTAGTTTTTTGCCTCAAGATGCCATTATCTGTACAAGAACTGCTCAAACTACTCGGAGCAGTATTCTCCATCATTATCCGCTCGCAGTATCTTGATTTTCTTATCCAATTGATTTTCAATCATTACTTTAAATTCTCGAAACTTATCAAACACCTCTTATTTGTGATTTATAAAATAAATCCAAGAGTAACGAGAATAATCATCTATGAATGATACATAGTATTTGCATCGTCCAATAGAATGTACTCGAGTTAGTTCGAACACACCACTATGAATCAGCTCCAGAACTTTCGTTGCCCTCTTACCAGCTATTAGAAAACTTACATGTATATGTTTTTCAAGTAGGTTGTGCTCACAAAATCCAAAACCCATGGAACAGTTCGAAGCATCCTCTACTATCTCGCTAGCTGAGATAATAAACAACCCTTTCTGATTGATATAACCCAATCTATTATGCCATAACATGAAAGTATCAAGATCGTCATCTTTCTTTCCAAAAACATATGCACCATCGCGAGTGTCTTTCACCACTTCTCCCAGTAACTTGTATAAGCCGCTATACCAAACTCCTCGAGCAATAATCATCGATCGGTCCATCATCTTGCATAGCATACTATTACAAGTAAAGACGATACCAGAACCTGTCATTCTGCCAATCGATAATAGAGTCTTACCACTCGCAAGTATATGCATGACATCAAGTAATGTTTGAATTGTCCCATTATGCAACTTGAATCTTATCTTTCCCCTTCCAATGATTCTGAGATTTGTATTGTCTCCAAGCAAGGCATCTCCATCATCATAAATCTTGTAATCACAAAAGCACTCCCTTCATAGTGTGATGTGATAGAAAGCACATGTGTCTATATATCACGATCAAATTCAGTCGGACATACAGTAGCAACATACATATCATGTTCACCTCCTCTTTTCTTCTCTAAACCAGAGAAATTACTCCCTCCTTTACAAAAATAATTTTATAATCTTTCTTTTAACAACAAACCTCGTTACAATTCTAGCAACGCCATCGTAACTTATCGTTCGATTTACCACAAGATTCAGACTTGTCATCTTTCTTAATGTAGTTTCTATTATTAGTTTGTTCTCTACTAGTAGATAAAGCCTCCTTAGAAGAACCCTTAGATCCTTTTCTTCGCATACTCTTAGATAATAGAGTAGAACATACACTCTCGTAAATCTGTTTACATGTAGCCCCACAATAGTTATGATAAGAATTTCCCAAGAATCAGGTAATAAACATAGCAATGCTATGGCCTTATCAACATCTTCAATCTTATCACCAATCGATATTAATTGACTTATCAATGTATTAAACTCATCTAGATGTGTAGTAAGAGAATTTGCTTTATGCATGCAAAGATTCTACAACCTTCAATGGACATTCATCAACAGTGATTTCAGCTTTGGCCATATGCCCTTTGCCGTGGTCCCACCCAGCACATTCGTCAACAATGACCTGGCCAAATAGATACGAATCAAGCCTAGGAATTTCCAATCCGTCTTCTCCTACTCTTCTACAGAAGCAATAAATACGGTATCACCTGCCACAACCTTATCTTTTTCTTTATCAGTTGAAAAAGTACTAGCCGATTATTTCGGCTTCTAATTCATGGTCATTGTCCATAGATCTCTATCCATAAGAAAATTCTCTATCTTATTTTTCAGAATTCGAAAACTTTTGCCATTGAGTTTCTCGATCTCAATCCTTGTGACGAACAATATTTTCAAATCCAAAACAAATGCAAACAATCAAACCTTATGCTCTGATACCAATTGAAAGATTCGAAAATACTATATCGAGACAATGCAAAAGAACAGACGAATTTAACGTGGGAAAACATGAGCATCGGGAGAAAAACCCCCACAAGAACATCATTACAAATCGTGGTAGCAAAGCGCTATGTGAAGAGAGGATTACAGAACGTATTAGATCATAACTCAACCTTCTAAAACTCTTATGGGCAAATAATGCATGGTTATATTTATAGACTTGTAAAATAATAAGATTTAATAAATATTACCTTGCAGACGTGGCTTGTGGCAACGCCCATGCCACCTATGCACGGTTTGGCATGGATTATGCTAAGAAACAGCAGGTTACAAGCATGCACAGTCTCCCTCAGTCACGACCCATGCTCTTAAGACATGGCCCGCTCCACGCTGTAACTCATCCATCACCATATAAAATCACATCCACAATATTGCATCATATTAGATATACCATTTTGGACACGAGGATGCTACCCTCTCACTCCCGTTAGGGGGTGTTGTCAGGGGACCCTCGTCCACTCACCGAGGACCAAAACCTCGAACATGAGGAGCGTAACGGACATCAGACGATTACATGAAGTAGTCGATAGCCTCAATAATCGATAAAAGGTTCAAGGACCTAGATCGCGTCCAAGCGTTCAACATAGCGTTGCAAACATGGGCTCGATGGGTCCGGGGCAACGTCTTCACTACACGAACCAGAGCGCTTTCCCAAGGAATATCACCATCATACTACATTATATCATTTGAAAATAAGAGCTTTATCCTTTTTCCAGATGCGTTGATTGGGGGAAACTTCTTGGAAGCTGTGTGGAAGAAACGAGTCCTTTAAGAATCTTAACCAGCCGTTATACAATAGTCATGGGGTTAATATAATCAAGACTATTCTTACTGGAATGAGGAGTCCGATCTACATCCTCGGCATCTCTTTGCTTTCATAGCCAAGACCCGATGAAAACCCACAACACTACGTTAGTACAGTACATGTTGGAAAACCAAACTACACGCATTGGTGCGTTTCCGGGTTCCTGATGCTTGGAACCAACTCTTATACACTGCGTTGAGGTAGAACGACGACATGGTTGTTCCGTGGTTTTTCAGATTGAAAACCTTAGGAAACTTCCTAGGCAATAAGAAATCAGTTTACTATGGTCGCATTTGTATATATGTAAATGTATGAGTTAAAGAGTAGAAAAACTTCGGCAAGCTAGATTTTGATTTTTGTCTACTTTAAGTTGTATTCCATTACTCTTATGTTGTACTAACTTAATTTTTGAAAATGTGTTGAGATTGATCTTATTGTTGCTTTTCAGTTGATAATACTAATTTCGATCCGACAATCTTACATATTTTCAAAAGAATATCTTGACTATGGGTTTAATTCCCGTTAGAAATAACCTCTCTAAAATTATAAGGTAGACTGTTGAGATTTGCTTCAAATGTAGTTAAGGGACTGATAATATGACATAAATGTTAGATAATAATGTTACATAAAATGTAACAAAGAAGTGTGATGAAACAAGTTTATATAGAAACATTTATCCATATTGATGGTGGGGGAAGTGGAGTGAGCATATAAGATGCTCTCCACATAGTGTCTCTTGAATTAAAGTGAAAGATATAGTGGACTTTGAAAATACATACGAACACACACCACACATCACGTCAAGTAGGGTTTGAGCTTATACTTGATAAATGATGTTGCACCGAATGCGCCTATATTCGTGTTGAACAAACACAAAATTGAATTATCGAAGCAAATGTTTGTTAGTAACAACCCGTTACCAAACATGCCGAGAGTTTGCTTCTGAGGGATACATTAGTAATGGCCCATGACTAAGCCTATCACAACAGTGACAAGGCTCATCACGCCCGTGATGGAGCTCATATACAGTTTATGAATTATTTTACCCTCCAAAACTCGTGACATTTCATCTATGGACGTGTTCCTTTGCATTTGAGATGGTATTTCTTACAAATACATCATCCTAGATTAGATTAAAGTATACATCAATCATCGCAATCATCATCCCTTCATTTTGTGAAGGAAATCTCCATCAATACAATAGCGGTTTCTCTCGACTACTTCAAAGTATATCACAAGGGGATTTCTTCGGGATACCTTTCTGCATTATCCATACGAGACTTAGTTGTATCTTGAGGGTAGTTCGTCAAGATCCCTAAACGATTTTCGTCGTGATAACGAAGAAGGGACGATTAAATCCTTAAAAAGATTTAATACAATGTCTCTAAGTCTTCAAACTCTATATTTTCGTCTACTCATTCCATCTTTTTTTGTGATTTATATTGAATCGTGTATTATGTGTTACTAACGTTATTGAATGGTTTCTCTCTTCTCATATTTGACTTTTTATAGGAATCAACATTCCTAACCAACACTATATACATCATACAGTGTTAAGAATCATATTGAGTTTTATTCATCAGTAGTTTGAAAATTTTGATAAAATTAATTACTCCCTCCGTTCCAAAAAGGTTCGTATTTTTTTGACCGGACACGCATAACGATACAAGTTTTGACCGATGTTGCGGGACGATAAAATCTTTTTTTTTTTTTTTTGAGATTATGTCGTGAAATTTTAATGATAGTAAATATTATGTACTCCAACCTAGGATTAATAAAAAATATAAATCGTATCATTTAAATGAGTAATGAAATTTCTCAAATTGCATACAAAATAGTGCATAAAGAGAAAAACAAGATTATAATAAGTTTGAGAATCTCCGTAGAACTTTTTGTCTGCCGGATATAATAAGAATGTTATTAACCTTTAATATTAACCTGAATTGGTGCAGTATTTTATCTTTGGTCGTTTTTGTGTTAAACTGTTTATTGACTGTGTCTCGTCTAATAGATGTACAGAATTTGACAGGAAACTCACAGAACGAATAGAGGATGGCTTGAGATCCTCCGATGCATCCTCACCCATGAGAAAAAGTTCATCTGGTGAGCTTCTCTCTCCACTTACTATTTTTGTTTTACTTGTATTAACTTCTGGAGTACGACATGTTTCTCGCGTGTTCATGACATAATTGGGGTCATTTATCTAACGGACGATCACTAGTTCTCATCTCCATCATTCTGTCTTCTTGATTCAAGGGAGTTGACATACCAGAATTCCGAGAAATCGAGCAGCTTACCACTAAAATAAGCCTTCTTGACTCTAGTTTGGTATTGATCCTAACACCTTATTTACTGCCAGAAAGACAGGCAAGCCCTCGGATCGAAGGTCTAAACTTGTCCAGCTTGGAGCAGTCTATGGCACCATCCATAGAATTCAAGTCTCTACGGTACAGTTCCATTTCTTTTTAGCACACTATCCAATGTGCTTTTATCGTTTTTCCCCCTCCTTCAACACTTTCAATTACCGGAACATTGCACCGCTTTCGGAATCAACCATAGGTTATTCGTTGGAACGTGGAATGTGGGAGGTAGAACACCATGCAACAGCCTTAACCTTGAGGACTTCTTGCAAGCAGACGAGTCCTCAGACATATATGTTTTGGGGTAGGAAGTGCCTTCCGCTATCTGCTTAGACATTCACAGGTGTCTTTGATTTAGTTATCTCTAATGCAATGACTTTTAACTTATTTTATCCTATGCTTCTGTCAGGTTTCAGGAAATTGTTAGTCTAAATGCAGGCAACGCTCTGGTAAACGAGGACAACGAAACTGCAGCGAAGTGGCTTGCTTTAATAAACCAAGCACTCAACAGGCCTTCCCAAGATCCAGTCCACAGCTCTTGTGACTCGAGCCATGGTTCCCAAGATCCAGTCCATAACTTTTTCCAAAAGCCTGCTCTCAAAGTTATCAAGAAGAACCTCAAAGTGGAAAGCAGTCTTCTCAAGACCTGTAACTGCTCTCTCGACTCCGGAGCCTCAGAGAGGTGGATGCCTAGGCAAAGACAATGTGGCGGTGACCCATCAGGTGGAAGCAGCGTGGAGGATTTTCTCTTCATGGCATATGCTCCCCCTACTTCCCCTTCTGCACCATATCACATGAAATATCGCCTTATAGCAAGCAAGCAGATGGTTGGCTTGTTCCTGACGGTTTGGGCTCGAAGTGAACTGGCCCCTCATATCGGGCATCTGAGGGTCTGTACCATAGGACGCGGATTCATGAACTGCCTAGGCAACAAGGTTAGCCAGCATGACTACTTCCCAAAAATAATTTCCTTTGAAATCCAAATCAATACATGACATTGATTCCTTAACTGTGATAGGGTTCATAATGCAGGGATGTATATCAGTCAGTATGACGTTACACAGGACAAGTTTCTGCTTCGTGTGCAGTCACCTGGCGGAAGGGGAGAAGGAGGGAGATGAGTTGAAGAGGAACGCAGATGTTGCCGAGATACTGAAGAGCACACACTTTCAGAATGTATGCAAGAGCGGATCTAACCATCAGGCTCCGGAGAATATCATGAGTATGCTTGTACTTACCTCATTATCAACACAGTGTTTTTGCTCGCCCAGTCTTGTTTGAAGAACTTTACCCTTTACGTTAATGACGTCATCAATTATTTGATTGCAGTCGTGTGATGTGGTTTGGCGATCTAAATTATCGTGTGTCTCTAAGTTACGAAGAGACGAAATTGCTGTTGGAGGAGAATGATTGGGAGTCCCTCCTACGGAAAGATCAGTTAACTTTTTCTTGCCTGCTAATGCTGACTACTTGTTACTATAAAACTGCTGAGGAGCTGTCAGACGGACAGAAACTCGGATAATCGACCCGTAGCAAATTAATAGACGCCCAAAACCTCGTTTCAATTTCGTCCCTCTTTATGTAGCTGAAAATCGAGCGACCAGGTGGCCGAGTATTCCAGGGGTGGAAAGAGAGAAGGATTCTATTCGCCCCCACTTTCAAATACTCACAGAATTCAGATTCTTGTGCTGGAGAGACTACAAAGTCCAAGAAGAAAAGACGAACCCCGGCCTGGTTATTCTTTCCTCCCTTCCATCTAAAGATACAACACTGACTCTGCTTTGTATTCCATGTCTCATGGTTGAATGAACCAAGAGAGTAATTGAAATGGAGATAGTTGATATGATTCAGTGTTTGTTTCAGGTGCGATAGGATACTCTGGCATGGCAGGTGCATTGAGCGGTTGAATTATATCCGAGTAGAATCAAGATTCTCCGATCACAGACCAGTTTGTGCACTCTTCTTGGTCGAAGTAGAGGTCAGAAGCAAAAGTACACGATACAGGAAAGGATATTCATGCATGGGCAGGAGATCAACAGATTACAATGACTTCTTAAGATCTCGACGACCGACTTTAAATGAGTTCTGATTCGAATAAGGCATCAACTTAATTCCTACGAGTTCCCAACTTCATCCATTGCGAATTCTGTTGTACAGTAAATTGTTCTCACCAACAACCTCACATTCATAACACATGAATGAGAGATTGCAGTCCACAATAGAGGATCCTACTCCTATTTTTAACAATAACAATAAACTTGTCATGATGATTTCATCAAAAAAAAAAATAAAAAAAAATCATCATGATAAAATCGTTCTATGAATTCATCATTATCCGTCAAGCTAAGGGCTTGGTTGTAGTATCTCTAATGTGCAGTAGTCTAATAGTTGCTATCCACTTATTTAATCTATAACCTCAACAAGCATGTACTTAAGAGAAACCTATCTGCCAAGGGCTCAAATTTCAACCCAAGATGATATGAGCCAATTTTCAAAATTTAATAAAACTCAGTAATTTATCTTTGTTTATTTTGAATTGGGGTGAGTTGGCATGTCTGCATGTCTGCATGTCTTGATGAGCTGAATCGTGTAATAAAAGACCAATGGTGTACATTGAATGAATTGTTCTCTTCCCACTGATTCATTCCTCCTTCCCTGTCTTTAAGAACCCTATCACCCCATTCTTCATCTTCAAGGTTTCCTTCCTCATTTTCTGTGAATCTATTTTCTCCTTTGATCGTATCAGTTTGCTTAGATTTGAGGAAGTTTAGAAGGATTGAAGGAACAGATGAATCAACAACAGCAGATTTTGATTTAACTCCAACCTGACCCACCATCGAACCCTCAGCCAAATCCTCCTCAACTTCCCGCACCTTAGATTCCACCACCACTCACAAACCCTCCTATACACCACTAGTTCCCTAACCAAACCCACAACCTATAAACCCTAACCCACAACCTCTGACTCCTCTTGGACACTTTGAGGAAGGAGTGCCACCCTTTGCTCGAATGGGACGAGTGGAGTTTTCCAAGTTTGAAGGAAGCGAAGTCAGAGGGTGGATTTACAAGGCTTAGTAATAATTCATAGTGACGGGAACGCTCCCTGCAAATAGGTACATATTGCCTCTATCTATTTCGATGGAAGAGCCTTATTATGGCATCAAGCATATATCTGAAGACAAAATGGTTGTAAGTCCGTCCGCGAAAACTGGTTTAAATGGTTGTCCTAATTTGTGGGCTATTCGGTGGATTAAATGGAAATCCTACGGGATTTCCTTTGTAAAAAAAAAAAAAAAACAATCGAGGGATGAATGATTGCCAACCTGGGATGAATATGCTATGGCAATCTAGGTCAGATTTGATACTAGACCTTACTCAGATCCCATGGCTGAAATGAAGGCCTTGAGGCAAGAGGGCTCCATTCAATCCTACCAAGACCAATTTGATTTGTTGGTAAATAAGATGAAATTATCATCAGCATACTTGGTGAGCCATTTCATTAGTGTCCTGAAAAAGAAAATCAAATTCCAGTGAGAATGTTTCAACTTTATACCCTCGGTCATACGATATCCCTTGCTAAGCTACAAGAGACAACAGTTATGAACATCCAAAAGAAAATTAAAAACTAAGCCTTATTGGAGGAGTATGCCTTGCTTTTTCAAACCCACACTGAACTACCACCACATAGGTCACATGACCATAAAATTCCCTTTAAGGAAGGCATCTCCCCTGTTAATGTTCATCCGTACAGGTACACTAACATTCAAAAGGACATCATTAAGAAGATAGTGAAAAAGATTTTAGAAGGAGGTGTGATTCAACCTGGCTGCAGTCCCTTCTCATCACCTGTGATGTTAATGAGAAAAAAAAGGATGAGAGCTGGAGGATGTGTGTGGACTATAAGGAGCTCAATAAAGGGACCATCAAAGATAAGTACCCTACTCCTGTGAAAGAAGAATTGCTTGACGAGTTACATGGTTCTAAAGTCTAATAAAAAATAGACTTGTGTTTTGATTACCACCAAAACACAATAAACCCTTTAGATGTGTCAAAAACATTCTTTCGCATCCATGAAGGACATTATGAATTTTTGGTTATGCCCGTTGGGTTGACCAATGTTCCCTCGACTTTTCAAAACTTAATAAATCACATTTTTAAACTTCACTTGAGGAGGTTCATTTTAGCCTCCTTTGATGACATCCTTGTGTTTAGTCCTTCGTGGGAGGACCATTTGAATCACTTTAAGGGTTATCTCGGATGTTTTCAAGAATAACAGGTCTAAGTGTGTATGTACTTAGGGCTGATCAGATTAAGTACTTGGGCCATGTGATCCTGATAAGATTACAGCTATGGTGCAATGGCCTATACCTTCTACATTAAAGTAGCTCAGGGGATTCCTAGGCCTTACAGGATACTACAGAAGGTTCATTAAGGAATATGGTCAATTGACCAAGCCATTGACAGATCTTCTCAAGAAAGATGCCTTCACCTGGTCTATAGAGGTATAGAGAAGCTTATGACTAGAACTTCAATGCTGTCACTGTCAAACTTTGAAAAAGAATTTGAAGTTGAGATTGATGCTTCAAGGTCTACATTAAAGCAGCCAAGTTTTGAATTTTAATTTAAATTCAATAATTTGTCTTGTTTATTTCGGATCATTGGATTGGGGTGAGCTAGCAGGCCTACGTGCCTTGATGAGCTGGATGCCTGGACCTTGTAATAAAAAACCCGATGGTGTACGTTGACTGGGCATAATGAATGACTTGTCCTCTTCCCCTTATTCCTTCTTCCTCCCTGGTCTTTGAGAACCCTATTCTCCATTTTTCTTCTTCAAGGTTTTCCTTCCTCCTCCTCTGCAAATCTATTTTCTCCTTTGATCGTATCAGGAGACTCACATAACCATCTGAATTTGAACTTAGCACCCAAAAAGCTAGTATAAAGTATCTGAAGTTTCCATTGGATTGATAAGCTAGATGAGGGCCAACCAAACCCATCGAATGTATTTGATGAAGTAGATTTCTGGGGAAACTTGGTACAAGAAGGGTTTAAGACAACAAAGACGGTGAAGCGGCTCAACGTAAGAGGTTCCAAGATCCATAACCTGCTATGGTATGCGCTCTTAATACCATATTGAGACGCACTATCACTATCAAAGACAAGAACTTTGATAGAAAACATGAATGAATTAATCTTACATTATACGCAAACTCTACTTCCCACAAATTCTTCCTGGTACGTATGTAGTTATGATATATGGGATATATGAGGCTGCAACAACGGCAGCCAATTACCATACCCAAAAAAAAAAAAAAAAAACACAACTGCAGCCAATTAGCTATAGTGCATTGTACTGCAGTTTGTTTTTGGTATACAATAGTTTAGTTTTATGTATTGTACTTTGATAGTTGTATACATTAATATGCTATTGGTAGACTGTGACAAAGTGTTAATCAATTAATTACACCAAGTGATACCAAAAAGACTGTGACAAGTGATAGCAGTATTAATATAGTTGTATTCATCAGGAGAACGTTTTAGGTGTGCACAGGCTTAAATGATAGCAGTGACCAACTAATGTACCAAACACAATCAGCCTTGACAAATGTGAGAACTCAGATATACCAGAAAGAACGGAGGTAAATCAAGCGTTCTTTACTAGCAAGGCTTCCTTTGGTATTATAAGAGGTCAAGTCCGAGTAATTTTGTATACAACACACTAGTAATGTACATACAAGAGCAAATGACCATAACAGCAACAGCAACAGCTACAGCAACAATCGATTGCAACCAGCTCTCAATTGTTGGTGTCATGCTCACATGCAAGATGGTAGTATATATTCATTTACCATCATTATTCATTGAGATACACGAAGAAAATCACATAAAAAATAAAAAGAAAAGAGACGAAAAATTCTTATGAAGAGCGATGTGATTTCAAGCTGTCAGCAACAGGACTCAGGGAGCTCTGCACTGTATACCATCACCTATTTAGCTAGTATTGCCCTCCAAATATCAACTTCTGTGCTTAAAATCCAACATACTGCGTGTATTGAGTATAAGCTTCAGATTGCATTGTGATGAGGGCTCGAGTGACATGATCGGGAATATCAAAGGCATCTACGAGCTCCTTGACAGTGTTTCTAACCTGAAAACTCAGGTAGTCCACCAGCTTATGTATAGCCTGAAACAGTAGAAAATTCTGATCAATTGGAAGTCTACCAGCATCAATGTTCGAGCTTAGATAGTTTTGGGTTAGGTACCTTTGCTTTATTTGGAGCAACATAGTCCACATTATGATAGGTGCCGATGTCCTTCCATATGCGGTCCAAAGCATATAGATCACAAATAAGTTTCAGAGCGGCCCGGAATTCTCATCGGGACACCTGGTGACAAAACAGAAGTTAGATACTGCCACCAACACATTAGGCTTATTTATGCCACATTAGAATACAACATGTTTAATTCAGAGAGTACTTAAACGGATTGAAAGCTAATAATTCTTCCAATTAAACAAAAAGAAACAAAAAAACAGAGATCAACAAGATTGTTTACAGTCGAGCCACTTCAGAATATTCTAAGAACGACACAAAAATTTACTTGAGAATGAAATGGAACACCAAGTTGTCCTTTGCAGACCATGAATCAAAGCTGCAGCATAACTGCAGGTTCGATAATTTGTAGCACCTTCTAGGCCAGTTTCGGCAAAAGGAAATATTTGCAACTAAAGTAAAAAAATATCAAAAACAAAAACCAAAAACAATCAGGACCAGAAACTAAAAGCAAAGAACACGGAGTTGATCGAGACGTCGTTTGATTCAATGGCAAAGGAAAACAAATAAAAGTGGTTTCTCTAATTGTCTATTTTTTTCTTCATGTTTTTATAAAGACGAAAAACCAGATTTGATGGAAAGGTGGGAATCTTCTCGTTTTCTTTTCTTTTTTCTTTATTATTGTTCTCTGCCGTGGTACATCTCATTCTACAGATTTGTGCTATTTAAATACAAATGGTAAGCATGGATCAGTGCATAACAAAACAACTAAGCGTGAAAAAGAGAAGCGTGCCGGACAAACATTGAAAATGAACAGTGCGGGCGTGCTTTTCAAACAGTGCCGGCATGTTTTTTCCAGGCGTGATCTACTTTTCTTCCTTGTCAAGATTATCAGCTCACATGCTCCTTGCTAATTTTCAATGCTCCTTGTTGCGTCCATCTCCAAGTCACCTTCTCTCTGTGTCTCCGACAGGTAGTAAATATTCTACAGAAAATTATTTGTCTTATCATAGATTTTCAGGAACCTATAGGGCTTTTCTCAGCATCATCACTTTAACAGTCGAACCTTCCACCTTTTCTATGCCGTCGTCCAATACCAGAATGGCGGGCAGCCATACAGGCCAAACTCCAAGCCCTTGAAGAAAATAACACATGGACTGTTACGTCCTTGTCACCACACAAACGGGCAATCGGCTGCAAATGGATCTACAAAATCAAGTATCGGGCCGACGGTAACATTGAATGATATAAAACATGGCTGGTAGTCAAAGGTTTTACCTAGCAATAGGGCATTGATTACCAGTAGACTTTCGCACCCATTGCCAAATTCATCTCCGTGCGCTATTTATTTGTCCTGGCCGCCACCAAGGGTTGGGACCTCCACCAGATAGACGTTAACAATGCTTTTTTACAGGGTCATCTGGACAAGAAGGTTTATATGCATTTACCCTCGGGCTACGTGTACCAGGGGTCGAAACATGCTCGGCCGGTTTTCCAACTAAACAAATCCCTCTATGGCTTAAAGCAAGCATCGCGAAATTGGTAGACAAAGTTTTTCAGTGCTCTCCAATCTTTTGGGTTTCGTCAGTCGGCCAGTGATCATTCCTTGTCCGTTATTACATCGGGTTTACATATTACCCTGGTAATGATATACGTCGATGACATGATCATTACGGATAGTGACCCGGCACATATTGAGCAGGTTAAGATCTTTATTCGCTCCAAATTATGGATTAAACAACTGGATAAGATGAAATATTTCTTAGGGATCGAAGTTGCATGCTCACGTACGGGCACATATTCTGAAGGAGGCTGGCTACCTTGGGGCCAAGTCAATCGATTTTTCTATGGATGACCCGTCACTGAAGAATCCTGGCATATATCGATGCCTGGTTGGGCGTCTGATCTATCTGACTATTACCCGACCTGAGATTATCTTTGTGATTAACACTCTCAGTCGGTTCATGCACTCACCTCACCAGCCGCACTCCGGATCCTCCGATACCTCAAGTCTGCACCTGGAAAAGATATTCTCTTACGTGGGCGTTCTGCCCACTACCCACCGGTCAGTTACAGGCTATTCCATATTTTTGGGAGACAGTCCTATCTCCTGCCGTACCAAGAAAGAGGGCACTCTTTTCACGATCTTCTACTGAGGCTGAGTACTGGGCTATGGTCGTGGCTACCTACGAACTTCTTTGGCTATGGGCTCTATTAGCTGACATGGGCTTTGCCCATCCACAGCCCATGCTCCTTCATTACGATAGTCAATCTGTCATTTGATATTGCTGCTAACTTTGTATTTCACGAGCGCATCAAACACATTGAGATTGACTGTCACATTGTTCGCGAACGAGTCCAAGTTAGTGATATTCGGACCCTGCACATTCGCATCAATGATCAACGGACAGATATTTTCACCAAGGTTTTGTGTCGGGCCCAATTTCTTTCTCTCTCTAGCAAGTTGGGCGTTTTCGATTTGCACAACCCAACTTGAGGGGTGTGTGTTAAATATTGCATATCTTTGTGGACTTTGTACAACACACCTTTGTGGACATTGTGGAGCAGCTTTTGTGGACTTTGTGGAGCAGCAACATCACGCCTGTGAAGATCATCACGTCTATGAAGATCTTGCCGGAGCACGCCTGGATGGAACACGCTTGGAGAACTCCCTCAAAACTGTATATAAACATAAGGATTGTTCCTAGGGATTCAATCAACTTGTACACTTCAATTTGATCAATATACTCCTCAAAAATTTTACAGAGTTGATGTTGGTTGTTTGTGGAGTGGAAGATCTATGACACGGCGAGGCGAGTAAGGATGCATTTGGGGTTTTCATCTACATGGTTGATGTGTGCGTGGGTGGATAAAGGTGAATCCATTGTTTTCGGATCCAATGGAGGTTGATTGGGCATATATTGAATGATGATTATAAAAAAGGAGGGTATAAAGGTATTTTTGCTACTTAGTGGCGTAATGCAATTAAAAGTAAAGATTCTCATAGAATATGTTTGATGCTGTGAAATATATCCAACAATGTACTCAGTGTGTTGTTTTCATTTTTTTATGTACACATGCTTAATGTATTAAATAAATAACATTATTGATTGAGGAATTTTGATATCAATTGTGTGAGTCAAACAAGAATATTTTGTAATGTTGTTATATAGGAATTGCAGTCTTACAGTGCTCCCTCTATTCAAGACGTTTTATTTTATTCAGCACCAATCAAACAGTATTCTGCATCAACCAAAGACTTTTCATCAGCAAACGAAATATATTCAACTACAAAGTATATTTACTTTTTTTGAGTGGGGAAGGAGGAGGGGGTTGATAAACTGTTTTAAAATTTTCTTTTTTCTGAAAGTTGTTTACTTATTATAATCGGAGCAAATCAGACAGTCATGCTCTAGATTCCAATAAACGGTGATTAATCTATCAACTAATTAATAATCTAACAATTCAACAGATTATTTATCTAAAGATAATGTTTGATCAAGACTCTTTATCCAATTGAACTATCAAACAGATAATTGTGGAATATACAATTTACCTTGTTAGATAAATGATCAAACTTCGACTTAATCAAGATTCTTATTATCAAAGCCATGATTTTATCACACGAACAAGTGAACTATGAATGAATAAACAAAGATGAAAGAAGAAATGAAAAACATACACAATTTATAGTGGTTCAGACTCAAATCTGTGTTAACTAACTGATTTTAACTTAATCAACTCTTTCTCTTTTTAGCAATATGCTAACCAAGAAGGGATCCACTAGATCAACTCGGATCACAGTTCAACATATTAAGTTTTCATGATCACTCAAAAACCTTTACACATAATCATATTTCAACAAATCTAACAGCAGTCAATCCCCATAGGATCCACCAAACAATCTCAACAGATTGTTAAAAGGAACACGCTCACAGGAAATGAAGATTTGTACCAATCAACATCTTCATATTCCTGAGAAAACTGATTCTTGATGAACACTTTGAGAGTTTTCTTGATGAGGAGAGAGAGAGTGAGAGAGATTTGAGCACTTGGATTTGAATATGTGTATTCAGAAGTGTGCTCATTCGTGTAGTTCCCTCTATAGTCTTGTGCCTTATATAGGCAAGGCTTGAGGATTGCTCTCCAATCAATCCCCAAACCCCCTTTTCAAGAAGTCATATAGCACGTCCTCTTTAGTTCTAATTAGAGTCATCAATAGCAGATATATGCCTGAATAGATAACTCCAGAAGACTAATCCAACCCATCTGATGTGTCGCTGATAATTTGTAGACTTTCTTGAACTAATCCGATCACAACTGAGGTGATACTCACAACCCAGTGGTTCAGACAAGATCATTACAGAACCCAAAAGACATATCTGTGTCAGACCACTTATTGTATACAGAGCTCCCACTTATTGTATACAGACTTATCTATATACAAACCACTTATTGTATCAGGACAGTCTGCCATGAAATGACCAGTCTTGCCACAATTGAAGTAAGCATCCTTGCACTTCTTGTTCCTAGTTGCATGATTCTTGTATGTCCTGATTCATTTTCTAATGAATCTCCCCAAATGCTTTGTAATGAAGGATACCATTTCATCCTCCTCGTCTGATTCATCTCACTTATCATCATTTCTTATCATAAGTTGACTTTGAGAAGCCTTCAGTGTTGTAGTATTCGTGATAGTATGAGTTCGTTTCTGATCTATCTCCAGTTCGTATGTCAACAGATTATCATATAGATCTTGTAGAGTCATCATTGATAGATCGTTTGCCTCTCTAACAACAGTAGTCTTGGAATCCAAGCTATCCGACAGAGCGCAAATAAACTTCATATTAGAATCCTTTTTATTATACACCTTCCCATAAGTCTTGAGAGAGTTTAGTAGTAGGTGGAGCCTCTCAAAGATGTCAGTCAACGTCTCACAAGACTTATGTATAAAAATTTCATATTATTGTAACAATATAGACAATTTGTTTTTACGAACATTATTTGTCCCCCACTCAGTTTTGAGCACATCCACTAGAACTGTGGAATTGACATATTCAACCTTCTTTGAAACATGAGAACAATAGAGAATTGTCTCATAGAGGGCCTCATCTATAGTGTCCAAAAATATTTTCATTCTAACCGTCCAATTACCAAATTTCTCAATGTTGCACATTGGAGGTTTCAAACTTAGATTATTGTTAGTCATATTGAAAACACACAGTATCATACAAAATAATCAAAATTAGGATCTCTTCATAAAAATAAGTAAAGAACCGCTTTGATACCAGATGAAAGTTCGTGATTGTATCGAGAACAAACGGGGGGAGGGAAGAGAGAATAGACTGTTCTAAAAATTTCTTCATCAAAAAGCTATTTACACATTGGAAAATGCTAAGTTGAGCAAATTTCCAAATTTCTCAATGTTGCACATTCGAGGTTTCAAACTTAGATTATTGTTAGTCATACTGAAACACACAGTATCTCACGAAATAATCAAAATCAGGATCTCTTTACAAAAAAATGTAATGAACCGCTCTGATACCAAATAAAAATTCGTGATTGCATCGAGAACAAACGGGAGGGGGGGGGGAGAACAGATTGTTCTAAAAATTTCTTCATCAAAAAGCTATTTACACAGCGGAAAATGATAAGTTGGACAAATTTGATCAGATAACCAACTCTGATCTTTGTCACACAGTCACGCTTAAGATTCCAACATATGATGATTAATTTATCAACTAACTAACAATCTAAGAACTAAACAAATTGCTAGCCTAAAGATAATGTTTGATCAATAAACTTTATTCAATTCAACTATCAAAAAGATAATCGTGGAATGTACAATTTATCCTGTAAGATCAATGATCAAACTTTGACTTATTCAAGATTCTTATTATCAGAGTTGTAATTTTGATGAGACGAACAAATGAACTAAAATGAATCAATGAAGATGAAAGAATAAATAAAAAAAAAACCCATAATTTGTAGTGATTCAGACTCAAATCAGTGTTAACTAACTGATTTGAATATACAAAAAGCTTATTATCATGTTGTAAATGATCTTAAGTCGTGGAATTATGAGAAGATCTACGAGAGATATCGTTTGAGGGAGCTATTTCGATCGCACAAACGTTTAAGATCCAATCCAGTTTTTCTTGTATCAGGATTCAATATATGAATCTGTTTTTCTTTCGTAATCTGAAACTTATGTATCGTTACATGTATAATGTTTCTTGATAAATTTATATCTTTTTGCTACTTGTTGTCTAAATTTTATGTTAATTTTTTAATCATAATTTGTGTGCGCATATTTTTCTCCATTTATTCTACTCAATATAACTCCTGAAGAAGCGAGTTCAACTTAGAATATATCACTTCTTGGGGAAGCGATTTATGATGATGTGGCGCCGGTTCTTCAAGAGATGCTTTTATTTGGTTAGAATTCCTAGGGAAGCGATTTCTTCAGTAGAATTAAACTCGTTTCTTGAAAAAAAGAGTTCTTTTTCGATATTGATGAGAAAAAATTGGACGTCGAATAAGTGCTCCCATTGTGGAGGATTGAAAGAAGAGAATGTGTGGTAGCAATGAGAGTATTATGTTACATGAAATACGTATTTGATTACATTCGTTGATGATCACATTCTCAAAGCATAGTATTTAGAATTCGGAGTATTATTAATCAACCAATCAATAAAGCTTCTAACTTTTTGTTCCCCCTTTGTTTTGCAGTAGTTTAGTTCTGAATCAATAATGTATCTGATCCAAAATCTAACTGGCATCATTAGAGTTGTTGGCTTGATGCATGATTCCAAGTCCCAACAGATAACTTGATTTAGTAATGTATACTTGATGTTTGATTTATCCAACTTAATATGGTCTACATATCAATTTTCCTAATCAAAGAAAAGCCACAGAAGCTAAGTAAAATTATCTTACCTAAATTAGTTAGTGGGAAGAATATATGGTTATTGTGGTTTTTGTTATGAATAGAAACCGCATAACATACACGTATCTCCTTTGATCCTCTCTCTGCTATATAAAATAGCATAGGATTACATAACCTTATGCTTAGGAAAAGCGAAAGAAATCAAAGTGAGGGAGACGACAAACAAGGAGGATCAAGAGGACAATCGAGGTATGGCTAACAACGATTTGCAAAACAACGCTCTCAATCCTGTCATGGTGAACCTTACCCCTATGACGAACGCTAATCCTATTTACCCTTGTTTGAACTGTTTAGTTTAATTCCGCATTTGAGTAGATGTTCAGAAATTGAATATCACAATCTTACATTTGATCCCTCACTAACAATTGGTTTTGAGATACATAGTATCAGAGCTTAATGACCCAATGACCCGATATCACACTTGTAGATTCAATGGTTTCCTTGTATGCTCCACTTAATCTATGCTTTAAGCTCAAATACGCCTTCACATGATGAGCGCATGTGTACATAAAACCTGCACTGGCTAAAGAGAAGATTAAACGGGCATCTGCATACTCAAATAGGTCAACATCACGAGAGAAGGGAAAAACAAGGGAAGCATGCAGCCATTCGATGTAACCAAAGGTTATATCGAAAGGAGACACATATCACACACATAAATAGAAAGGGACACTTTCCTGCTCTAATTGTAAGTCACAATCCTACGCATTTTCTTTCACATGTGCCTATGCATATATTACTAGGTACTTTTGATACTACTACTAGATGGTATCTTTAAACGCTCGCAAACAAGAGCGTTATGCGTCACTACACGTTGTAAAGGCAAGAAAAAACTGATTACAAATTTACAACTAATGCTCACTGTCCCACAAATTCTATGTTCAATCTCTTCGTTTCTTGCGCATTCTTCATTTCCCATCTTCATTGCTCTAATCTCACGTATTCTTAGCCCGATGGCTGCATCTAGCATCGATACCATTTACCTCCACGATGTTGGTGGTGGTGGTGTCAGTGGCGATGGCAGCACAACCGAGCTGCCATCGCCAGACCCCATCAGAGAAGAGCTCATGGAAGCGCTAGTCCCTTTCATGAGAACTCCTACCCCATCGATGATCAGTCTGCCTCCTAGGGCATCAACTATTAACATATTCGGCCACAAACCGATTGGTTTTCAGGGAATAGAACGATTACGGTCTCGTCCACAGTTTCCATCTCCAGAGCTAATCAACCAACAGGGTGTTCCACAACATCGACATCAGTATCTCACGTCGTTGTCCCCCAAGGCGGCGACAAACAGGCTGAAGGCAGGAAAGCTATACAGAGGAGTGAGGCAGAGGCATTGGGGAAAGTGGGTGGCAGAGATAAGGTTGCCTAAGAACAGAACCCGACTCTGGCTCGGTACCTTCGAGACAGCAGAGGAGGCGGCCTTGGCATACGACAAGGCTGCCTTCAAGCTAAGAGGAGAGTTGGCCAGGCTCAACTTCCCTCAGCTGAGTCACCATGGTGATCACATCGCTGGGGTGTTCGGTCGTTACAGGCCTCTCCACTCTTCTGTCAGCGCCCGGCTCGAAGCCATTTGCCAAAACTTGGAAGTCACTGCCAACGCCAAACAGCAGGATGAAACACCATGTTGTCAGTTGGACGCCCTCGTCGATTCTCCTACCAAGCCAGGGCCATCAGAAGCAGCATCAGTTTTTTCTTCTCCACAGAAACCACAGAATATTCTTGGAATGGTCTCAGGTGGGAAATGTCTGACAGGAATCTCTCGTCCGAAACAGGAGAAGTGTGAGTTTTCTTGCGGCGGACTTGGTTATGCAGCTGCGTCTGTTTGTTCAAGTGAAGGAAAATCCGTGGCTGGATCGTCGGAGGAATCTGGTGTGACATATTGGAGCAGGATGGGATGGTTCTCGCTCGATGATGAATTACCTTCATTGGATGCATAATAATTGGAGTTCTACCGCTGAATAGCAACTAAGATATGAAGATTATGTCAGGGTAGCTAATAGTCTGTATCTGCAATGGAATTTTTTGTCATTTGCAGAGTTGAATTGGTCATTGATTGAACTGTAAGTACTGGGCATGAATTCATATGTATGAATATAATGTGGAAGTATAGAGAGGAGAGTAACAGATGCATAGTGGACAAAACTTCTGAAGATGCTAGTTCAAGCTGCACTTAATCAACAGGAATTTGTTTTCGTATCGTTTTGGTATTGGAAGTGCCAAAATCTGTCAAAATTGAACTCAAATCTGAATATAAAAATCTATGCAAATGAGGTATGAACCAAATTAATTTGTATGTAATCAGAGTTTTTGGGTCACTCAAGAATGCAAGTTAAACCAAACCCAAAATCGATTGTATTTTGATTTTCTGAGTCTGATAGTCGATTAATGGAGTGGGGTACCTGATATCTGCTGCCACCCAAACATAATCATCCTCTTATTTATTGATTATACTAAACACATAGTTAGATTAAGGTTTATTTGGGACTCATATCTGAATCTAAAACATAATGCATGCACAAAATGAAAGAAATTAATAACGCTCTTCCTCAACTTGATCCGATGAATAAAGCCTCATATGTTTCATTAAAAACTGAATCATTTATCATGATCAACTTACTTTATTTGTTTACACATGTAACCAAAGCTTTTCAACAGTTCCCTTTCACTACTTTATATCAAAGTTTATTTCCTCTGTTCTTTTGTTGGCAACTTGATCCGATGATTATGATTTCTGAATCTACTATATAATGGCACGTCCATTTAGCTTGTCACATGATATACAGCTTTAAATCTCAATTCATTGAATGTGATCTTCCCTCAGATTTGGCCTTGATATTGTTCCTTTTCATAAATTGAATACAAGATTAAAGATTTTATTAAGTGAAAATTCCCATGTAGTATCATTTTGAAGATTTACTTCTGAAAAAGTATCTAACAAGGTATCACTTTTTTAAAAGAAACACCTCATCTTTCTTAATTTTTTTTTCCCCCTAATTTCCCAATATTATGAAACGAACAAGTCTGATCCAAATTGAGTGATACAACTACTCGTTCCCACTTCAACGGCGAGGACGACGAGCGGCATTTGGGTAGGTTGCCGACAGTGGATGGATGAATCGGATCTCGCAACAGAGGAGACTGAGACCAAGACGATGTTGTTTTGAGGGATTTGCTTTTTTGGTTTAAGAGACCAAGAGTTAAGACTGTGGCACAATGTCAATGGGTTGTGCCAGAGTCGGAAGAATGAAGAGAGGGACAAGTTTGAAGATGCTAGTGAGAGTGACAACAGAGATGAATTTGCCTCTGATGTCAACATAGTGCCTCTAAGTGAACACGAGGATCATCTGAGTATTACATCTGACCCGTCTAATGCAGTAGATGATGTGTTTTTTTGCTATGTATATTATTTTTTGCACGGACGTATTAATGATAGGTTTTTCACTATATGTATTATTTTTTTTGGACAAATATACTATATAATATATTTTTCATTAAGTGTATTATTTTTTTTACAGATGTACTAGATGATGTGTTTTTCCTACACATATTACTTTTTTTTATACAGACGTATTACATTATGTGTTTATTATGTGTTTTTCATTAGATGTACTTTTTTTTTCACATACGTACTAGTAGGCGTACTACTTTTTTTATACAGGCATACTATTTTTGTGCACGGACGTACTAAATGATTTATATGATGTATTTTTCTTGAATTATATGACCCTATTTATATTCTCTATTTAATTTCATTAGATGTATTTTTTTTTCACATACGTATTAGTAGGAATACTATTTTTTTTATATAAACGTACTATTTTTATGCACCGACGTATTAAATGATCTATATAATGTGTTTTTCATGAATTATATGAAACCCTATTTATATTCTCTATTTAATTTTATCACAAGACCTATATAATTTTATATTAAAAAAAAAGATTCTATATAAATAAAAAAAGGGAAATATAAACAATTTTATACTCTTATCGATATTTGGCACACACAAAAGTGGTGTCTTAATTATAGGGCAGTCTAATCTTCGAGACGAGAAATTGAAACTTGTTTTTTGTATTTTGCGATTCGAAACCACAGATAAATCAAACCTTTTTTTAACGCATCGTTGATGAGAATCATGGAGGCACTCTTAGGCACCGCACTCGTCCCAAAATTCTGAGAAATCAAACCCAATTTGCCTTTTTTAGAGCCCAAATTTTCCTTCTCATATTCGAATAAAGGAATTCGATGTTGGAATATTGAGAGATGTCAGAATCTATCTTTGCATGAGCGGGCGGCGAAGGAATTCGAAAATGATTTTCAGAGTTCGATTGTTTAGTAAGGAAAGCGATGAGAATTTGGGATCCAACAACGGTTTCGTCTTCGTTGATACCGCATTTTCAGACATACATGAAAAGAAAGTGTGGGCATTTTTTAAAAAATTAGGATCTCATGAGAATATATAATCTTGATGATATCTTCTTCGAAAACAATTTTGAGTAGTACTTATCGGGAATTATCTTTTTTCATTAATGAATTGAATCATTTGATGTAACAATTAATTGTTATTGGTAGCCTAGTAGGTAACTTCTCACCGTGAACTTTATCCAAGTCTAAGCAATGCAACAGAGTTCAGGTAAGATACATGAAATTAAACAATAAAAGATAATATAAAAAAACAATAATATTTTTATCAAAAAAATTAGAAAAAAACATGAACTTAGTTTAGCACTTGCATTAGATTATGTAAAATAGAGACTCTATAAATTAAAAAAAAAATTGGATGATTTATATGATAAAAAATTAAAAAGAAGTTGAAAAACTGTGTTGTAATGTAAGTTAAAGTGTAAAATTAATAACCTAAGATAAAAAAATTTGATAAAATTATCTTTTTATTAAACATTCTTTATTTTTGTAAACAATATACTACAACGTTACGGATAACAAAGAATGAAACATAGAAAAACAAAATTATAAAGATTATGATGTAAATGCTCGACAAAGTCGGGACTAGTTCCTTAGTGACAGAAGCAGGAAGAGTGCGCAGTAAAGAACCATTAGGTATCGATCAACGTTTGAACATGTTTTAGCTGGTTTCGTTATCGGAATAGAAAAAATGATTAGAATGGACCGCTGAGATATTTGAAAAGTATAAGAAGACATAACCGATCTTGTTTTTATATTTTCTTTTTCTTTTTCCTTTTGGATAAATCACATACTCAAAACAACAAAAATAGGGAAAATAAAAAAATAACAACAACAATACAAATAATTTCATTAATAGAAGGATGACAATTAACCCAATACCCGATTGATTTACCCAAACCCAAACCTAATCAAACCAGGTACACTTTGACCGAATTCGTGTGGCTCTTTTCTCGGTTTATTGTGTTTTCAAGTCCTTTGAATTGTTTTTATGAAGTTTTTAACCTTTTGAAGTGTTTTTGAGTGTTTAAAGCTCATTTTAAGGCTCTTTTCATAGTTTCTTCCATTTTCAAGTCATTTGAGTTGTTTTTATGATATTTTTAGGATTTTGAAGTGTTTTAAGCTCATTTCAAATCTCTTTTCATAGCTTCTTGTATTTTCAAGTTATTTGAATTGTTTTTATGGTGTTTTTAGCATTTTGAAGTGGTTTTGAGTGTTTTAAGCTCTGTAGTAGGTTCATTTTCTAAGTCTATAAAAAGAAACCAATGAACCTCTTGGAGAAATGCTGTTGAATAAGGATTGAGAGGCAAACGTGCAAAAGTAATCAACATTCAAAAGATTACTCAAGAGAACCGAATTGTGAAAAAAAGAGTTCACTAGTCTGCAATAAGAACATTCTCTGCATCAGAGTGATACTCACCTCTTGGCTTGACTACACTGGTCACCAAGTGAAGACTGGACTAAGCTCTTGTTTATCAATTGATAACAAGTGTCTGAACTAGTATAAATATTGTGTTTCTTTAATTGTTTTCATTGCTTGATAGTTAGAACTGTTAGAAATCAACATTCACAACCAAATAGAGACAAATTCCAAGAATTGAAATCTCTGCAGTAGACCTTAAACTTGTAGCCGTAGACTGTCCAAGTAGTCTGCATAGAACAATGGTCTGCAAATTCATAATCCGTTGTATAAAATTATTAAAATTCGAATTAACCTATTCACCCCCTCCGGGTTATATCCTGGACCTTACAGTTCCTATCCCAATCAGCATATTAGAACCCATTCCCTCTACTACACCGCAT
This sequence comes from Drosera capensis, assembly GCA_001925005.1. NCBI lineage: Eukaryota > Viridiplantae > Streptophyta > Magnoliopsida > Caryophyllales > Droseraceae > Drosera > Drosera capensis. The sequence goes on from LIEC01012093.1 coordinate 206,965, forward strand.
ATTCAGAATGTCAAGGTAGAAAAAGATTAAAATCAAGAGTGCCACCCCCTGAAGACATAGAAAAAGTTATGTTGCATGACTCCAATCTAGTAGCAGCAGTTATGAGGGAATGAATAAGCCAACGGTTGATTTCACTCAACACAAAGACAACAGAACTATGGAGCAAAGTGACAAAAGGTTAACAAGCAGAATTTAAAAAAGAGTTGACTTCAAAAGGGTTCAATAGAAAACAAATAGAAGAAATGAAGGCTGAGATAGGAAAAGAAGCACTAGTATTGCCCTCATTCTCTATTGGAAAACAGAAGAAGACGTCAACAACAACAACCATAGTACCAATCTCGTCTACAAGGCTAGAGCTGACGAGTTTGTAGACTGAATAACCCTTGACTACAATTGAAGTGTGGGCAACCATAACTACAACAGTAGAGGAAGAACAGGAGATAGCCACTGCAATCACACCTGATCCAATAAAAATAGATATAGTATTGTAGACGATCATATCTCTTCAGGCAAGAGTCACCAAGCACTATGCTAAAACAAAACAACTCCTTGGTGTCCCAGAAAAGGAGTCTATGTTGTAGCAATTCATAAGGGAGAACAAACTTTCTATGCTATATATTTGGGTGCCGGTTTGGGGAACCCGAACAGAAAAATCCATAAATTATCGGATACAGGTAACACAAGGGTATCCCTGAACCCGAGCTAGTCGGGTTTGGATTTTAGGTTTTAGAATCTGATCGAGTTCGGGTTGGGTTGAGGGGAGATTCTGGGTTTTGAGTTCGGGTTTGGTACTACAATCCCCTACTCGAACATGTCTCATTGTCATTCCTAATGCCCTCATAAACAAACATCAAACACAAGACAACAAAAAAAAAATAGAAAAAAAATAGGACTAATCAAGTAGCAAAGGGACAATAATGAAACAAGAACATAATTAATCAAAAGTATGAAATAGTGATAAAAATAAATAAATAAAGAAATCAAAATAAATAAATACTCCTTACGTCCAGAATTAAATGCAACGGTTTGATTCGGTATGAGATTTTATGTATGTTTGATAGAAATGCGCAATCCCTCCAATTGTATAGATTTTGATGAACAAAACATAGGAGTATTATCGATGATATAGTTAGTGTGCTTATGCTAGAAATCAAATAGGTAGTTACAGTCTAGATCGGGTACTGGAGAGTAACGGCTGCAGATGAGGAATAGCAGCTAAAGCATACATGGGTAACAAAAGACCTGCAAATATTTCAGAATCTATGGTTGAGCTTGCAGACAAGAACCAACATAAAACGCATGAAGTGCAGCAGATCTGTGTACAGACGAGGTTTGATTAGGGACTAGTGCAGACGAGGTCTCACAGTACAGAATATAGAGTAAGGTGTAGTAGACTGAGTGCAGCAGAAATAGTTACTGCTGGTTGGGTCAAAGGTCTAAAGACAGTCAAAGCGAAAGTTTGGAGTGCAGAAGGTGACAGTGCAAGAATCTGAGGTAGCTGAGATGTCAACATAAGTTGGGGCACATCAGATACTGTACAAAGTCACGAGTTTATTCCCTGAGCCTATAAAAAGGAATCGTTGAAGCTCAAAGATTAAGTCTGTTGAACGAGTGATTGAAAGTCATGCATGCAAACCAATGAGAGATTTAAATATTACTCAAATGGACTGAATCGTGAATAATAGTAAGGAAGAATTCGCTACTCTGCAATGAAGAACATAACTTGCAGCAGAGTCCAACTGATTGGATCTGTGCAAAGATCTGCGTTCTTCATTTTTTGTACAAGTTAGCTAATTTCTAAAACGAGGTTCTCTTGTAAGGCACAAACAAGAAGATAGTGAACTCACCTCTTGAAGGAAAGACTGGACTAAGCTCTTGATTATCGATTGATAATCAGTGTCTGAACGAGTATAAATATTGTATTTTTTACTTACTTTTATTTTAGAACTGTTAGAAAATGATCATCACAGCCAAAGAGAGACAAACTATAAAGTTTAAAATCTCTATTGTAGACCAATGAGTCTCTACTACAGGCTATTCAAGTAGTCTGCATAGAATAGTTAATTTCAGTCTCTACTGCAGACTATTCAAGTAGTCTGCATAGAACAATTAACTACAAAGAAGTTTAATCCGCTGCAGAAACTCAAATAATTTTTGAATCAATCTATTCACCCCCCTCTAGGTTGAATCTTGGACCTAACAATGTTGAATTTTTTTTTATTGAATTTGATGAAGAAAGATTAGTTTTTTAGTGATAGTAATTTTCATTGTTGCAATTGAAAAGGAAGTTAGTATAGTGTACTATAAAAAAATTGATATTTTTTAAGTTAAAAAAACGTAGCATATCTTTTGGGATGGCGCAAAAAGAAAAATGTTGTAAATAATATGGGATGGAGAAGTACATAAATAGACCTAAATATAATCCGTCATGCTCTAGAACAGCTAGAACTCATCTAAGTTACCCTACAGTTGTTATACTATTGTGTCATGTAGACCTATTTTGGACCATATCCTTTATTAGTTTAAATAAGGTCAAGTCCTATCTAATAACTATATCTTGATACTTTTAAGGTCTTTCTCTAGCTTGTTTACTCTACATCATCTCAAGGGACTTAACATCGCCTTACTGGGGAGTTTAAGTCTCTGCGCATCACATGATCAAACGATCTCAATCACACCTTTCGCATCTTAATGTCAATAAGTGAAACTCCCTGTCGCTCATGTATCCTACCATTCATAACCCCATATCCTACCATTCGTGTATCCTACCATTCATATCCTACACATCTAACGCAATACTCTAAATCTTTTTCACATGCATTCAATGAAAATTGAAAATCTAATGTTTTGACTTTATAGAAGTAATGTTGTCCGTCGACACATGAAATAGAAAACCACCCACCAACACATGGGTGTTTTTCTATTGTTATTATTATTATTTATCCTTATAAGTGTCGGCAATCAACACTCATAGATTAAAACGAGGCGGCTGACACAAGAAATTATGTTTTTTTCTATTATTTATTCTATTTTTCAGGTTCTTATAATTAATTTTAGTTTCCTCCTTTTCTATCTCTCACCAAAGCATGAAATTATTTTAACACTTCTAACAATTGATCTTTCGATTTCAAGATATAAACCCATACTTTAATCGAACAATTATCTATGGAGGTAACGAAATAAAGAGACCCATCAAATGTTCTCGTTTTCATAGGACCACAAACATCAGAATAGACCAAATCTAGAATACCAGGCTTTGTGAAAGCAAAAGAACTCTTGAAAGCAACTCTACTCTGCTTTCCTGCTAGACCATGAGCACACTTCTTCAATGCTGGATTTTTCAAACTCGGGAGAAGCTTTTTCTTGGCCAAAATGGATAATTCCATCTTAGTGATATGACTGAGTCTTCTATGTAATAGTTCTAATTTCTCTTCATCATCAATTGTCGTAATCCTGTCACCACACAAACTTGTGTAATGTATAAAGAAGAGTGTTTGGTTCCTCAAGCCATAATTAAAGAACCCTTAGTGAGCTTCCATTGACCATCATATAAGGTGCAACAAAAGCCTTCATCATTCAGTTTACCTTTGAAAATCAAGTTTAGACGAATATCAAGACTATGTCTAATATCATGCAATACTAATCTCATGTCGATCCTGGTCTCCAAGCATACATCCCCGATGCCTACTACTGTTGTCAGTCCATTATTCCCCATCTTCATAGAAGCGTAGTCACCTGTCCTGTAAGAACTGAAGAAATCCCAATGAGATGTAGCATGAACGGATGCACCACTATCAATCGTCCAGCTGGTCTCATGACACATAAAATTCAGGGCATCACCATTAAACATAAACAGAAAACCATCAGAAACTGGTATAACTCGATCATCTTTCTTATTTGTTTCATATTTCTTCTCTTTGCCCTGCTCAATGAATTCCCCCTTCAGAACAAAATAGAATCTCTTAAGATGACCTTTTATGATAACAATGATGACATTCAACATTTGCATATTTGTTGGATATACCCCTACTCTTCAACTTTTATCCCTGTTCATCGAACCACAACTGTTACTTCTACCTCTGTTCTCAAGAACCAAGACATCTTGATGTGAAAAAGTCCCATGTCTCTTTCTTCTTGTCTCTTCATTCAGAATACTACTCTTGAGGAGATCCGCGATAATTGTAATATCTGGAGCAGAATTAGACAATGAAGTTCAAAACTTTTCCTATGAGTCAGGCAGAGTACTCAGTAGCCATAAATCTTGGACCTCATCATCGAATGTAATCTTCATTTCAGTCAACTGATACATAATTCCCATATAGGTATTCAAATGATCAGCCAATGGTGTACCATCATGATATCCTAAACACCTTATAGTTCTCGGTCTTTTGAGCATACAACTGCTTGAGCCTACTCCACAAGATGTGAGCATGTGTCTCCCCTGAAATATGATTCAACACATTATCATCAACCCACTGTTTGATATAACTACAAACCTGATGATGCAAAATATTCTACTGATCCTCATATTTGTTTGTAGGCTTCTTTTCATAAAATACAGACAAGTAATAGTCTTTCACATAAAGCAGATCTTTCATCTTTCCTTTTGACACATGGCAGTTGGAACCATTCAACGTAATCATTTTACTCATATTATCTCCATTGTTCAAAACAAGTCAAATCAAGTACGACCTTGGCTTTGAATACCACTTTGATGAAAGGTAGGACAGAAAATGTGGAATAAATTATCTCCTATTTATGTTAACCTATTGGAAAGTAAATGAAGTAGAGTAGAAAAGAAAACTAATGCAAAGACAAGATATTTTACACGAAAAACTTTTCGATGTGAGGAGGTAAAAATCACAAGGACGAAACCCACTTCAAAGCTCCATTGTCAATAAAATAATGGGTACACAAAATTCTCTCTAGATAGTACTATTGAAAAAAATGATCACAAGGAAAACAGCCAAATCAACAAAACAATAACGACAAAACTGTCATAATTATACTTTCACCTTCAGACAACAATAACTCAGCCTACACAACTCCAAACGACGCACTGTTAGTTTTTGTTCGAACATTGATGAGTTAATAACTCTTTCACCCAATTTCATGACGATCCAACAATGTTAAGATTTCTATTTTTTTCCATTGGAAGTCGATAGCTGCTAATCAACAATTAAGATTCTGTTCTCTCTCTTTTGCTAATCTACTGCGTCGCTGTGATGACAATGATAACTCTTGTGTTGAGGATATGTGTGAGCAGGTTTACCTACATCGACCGTGGAGAAACACAAAGAGTAGAATATATATATGAGGAATCCATAACCCATCAGAGGCTTTTGGGTTAGTAGTTGGGCCCAGTTCATACGTGTATTCTACTCAGGTCCGGTTAGGACGTGGTTTCCTCCCTTGGCCTCTCTCCTGAATCCTAACATCTTGGATGTAACATCCAACGCTGCAGGGTTGCGTTCGAATTCAGATGTCAAAACCTAAAGATCTAAAAATATCATCTATTTATATCTTTTGGTGAGAAAATAATCTAACCCATTAACTTAGGGCTCTTTCATATTATTAAATATGGGTTAATCCATCGTGTTTCTTTCACAAAAGAGTGAACCAAACCCAAAAACTAGGTAGATGAAACTATTCAATGAAACTGTACTGAGTTAAGGGAAATAGGTAGTTGAAAATAATTAGATGGTTGATGAAAATAGATAGATGAAAATTGCCCCTTCTGTTATTTTAATTACTTTTGTTTTATTTAAGGATAATTTCATCTTCTCACCATATCCATTAACGGAGTTAAAGAGAAGTTAATATTAGAAGAAAGTTCAGGAGGTTATTTGTCTATTTCTAAAGTTCACGAGGTTTTGTGAAAATGGTGAAAGTACGAGGGGGATAATATGCTATTTTTCCTTAAAAAAAACAAAATCCTATATGATTTTAAACAAAAACATATCTATAGGAAAAAAAATAAAAATAAAGAACACAAAAGAAAGAAAGGAAAAATATCTTCTCTTGCTTAGAGCACGACGATCTAGCTAAGATTTTGTATCTAATATTATATACAAAATTAGGAGTAATTGTTTTTCACATGCATATGTTAATAGGATGATCATTAAATTTATATGGGAAATATGTTGCTGATTTTAAATCAATCTATTTGGCTAATTTTATACTGTAATTTTTACTTTTTATATTACAAGTTAAGTTGAAAAGCTTTATACTTTGAATTGATGAATGTATATTATCAGATTTTAATATAATTTATAACTAAAATCTAATAATATACATTAAATAACTTACAATATAAAATTTTTAACTTACAATATGAAAAATAAAACTTACAATATAAAATCAGTCAATATATTGTCACAAAATCAACCCGACACACCCTCTATATTTTATATGACATAGATATATATGTTTTTAAAGTATTAAAAAAAATGATTTATTTCTATTATGATGTTTTTATCTCTTGCCGTGCACGGGATAACATTGTAGTACTTTTACTTAGATCACTCAAACCAAAAGACTTACTCTCCGTCCCATAGAATATAACATTTTCATTTATAATATTATTCAATATGTATTTTGATAAATTTTGTTTTATTATAAAATACGTAAAAATAAACTTTTTTTTTCAAGTTAAACTATACAATATAAACTATCATTAATATTTTACAAAAATTATAAAACAAATAAAATCATTTTATCATCTCAAAAGACAGATATAAAATTAACTTTTACTTGTGCTTAAAATCAAACTATTACATTTTTATACGGCGGAAGGAACATAAAATTTATTTATAAGCCGCTGCCAGAGGCTAGAGCAAAATGTTTTGACGGATGTGCTTTACTTTGTTGACCCTGCAAATTAAACATTCTATTGTGTACGACATCAAAGTATAAAAAACAACGGTTGTCAGAGAGTGCTCTATCCATCTTATAATAAATGATTTTATTTTATTTTTTTCCTGTTTCAAATTAAATGAAAATTTTTCCTCATATTAAAAAACTTTTTATCTAATAAAATACAAAAGTGTCCGTACACTATCACAATACATTTCATTAATATCTATATCAGCTATTATATAAAACCTCACCACCTGTTCATAAATACGTGTATATCTTGGGGAAAATGAAATAAATAAATAAAACCCATACATAAACAAAATTCTTTATCAGTTCAAAGTGTTTCATTAGTTTTTCACTAAGAGCATTTCCAACGGCTTCCTCAACTCACTCCCCATCCCTTTATTCAGAGAATTGCACAAAAAAAAGGGTGCCTTGCGGTTTCCTTATCCTGTTCTCCTTTCCCATACACCATCCCTATATCACTTTCTATTCTTTATATGTGAAGAAGCAAACAACAAGTCCCCATTCAGATTTTTTTTTTTTATGAATAATACGTACGACATCACATATTCTATGGTTTGAACACGATTATGTTCTTTTGGCTTTTGTTTTGATTGTTCCGTAGTATTGTTTTTCATGGTACAGGTTTGATTTCATTGTTTGAAACGCAATTGATTCGTATGTTTTGATTTCTTGTTTGCGAATTTAAGGTGATATGTTTTGATAAAAAAAAAGTAGTTTGGAATTTCTGTAAAAAAAATATTTTCAAATATTAATTATAAGAAATTAGTATAGAAAATCTATTGGATGATTGAGTTGAAAACTGAATCTCTAAAAAAAAAAATGACACTGTAACACTATTTGAAGCGGATAGAAATAAAAAAACTATTACAGAATGATCTTAACAGGAGAAGGGTATATATATTTTTTTAAAGGTTTAATAAGACATCAATTTTCATTGTTGAGATCAATAATACATACTAATATAACTGACTCGGATAAAATGATGTTCTTGAACCGACTCAGAGAGTATATCGTTTTGTGAAGGTTCTTACCTATGCTCAAGGATTGGTCCAATTACTTCAGTCCAAGATGGGGCCTTGTCCCAAATGACTCCAGAACGAAGAGATCGGAGTTACCCCCAGATTAAACTATGCATGAAAAATCTTAAGATAATGTGCTGTAGCACAAAGTGTAATGAGGAGGAAGGAGACAAATTTATTTATGGAGTTTCGTCCAAGCTATAAGAATATATTGAATACCCATGCCCTTCTTGTCAAAATCCAACCATTGCAGGCTGGCTTCTGACCATGTCCAACCTTTCCATCATATTCCCTTTTAAAATGCTCGAAGGTTACTTCTTTTTAGTCAATTATTTTGTCAGTGTTGTTTTATAAGATCACAAGTAATTATGATAGTCATCATATTCTGAAGGTAAAATCTGATCGATGTTCCCTTTTCAGTTAATGAGATACTTTTTTTCGAAACTAAAAATCCATTAAACTACAAGAGTATATTACTTTCCAAAAATGTTGTGAATTATGCCTGTTTTGATCTGATTTTGATCAATCTAGATATTAATTCAATCTTAAAATAGATAAAACATTTTGATTAGACGTATATGTCGATATGACGATGTGCCTACGAAACAATTAAACATCAATTTCATAAAATTATCGTGCGACTTTGTAACGTATTATAATTCGACATATCGTTAAGAAAACAAGATGAATGTTTACGAAATATATACTAAATAATATATAAAATTAATATATATATATATGGGGGGTATGTGGCCACACTCACATATTTAAACTCTAACTGTTATTTTTTTTGAAATCTAAAATTTTTAAAATATAAAAATAATTTGAGTTTATGAAAATTGCAAATGAAACTGTAACCTGTAAGATGAAATTATTAATTTTTTTATATATATATATCTCTCGAGACATTGAGGATAGTATTTTCACCGCCTTACGCCGGACCTCCCCCACTGTGCTCATGTTGAAGTGTCAAAATGGATATTCCCAAAAAAAACACTCTACTTTACCTATAAAAAAAAAAAAAACCTTTCTACTTTTTCACTTCCCTTTTTGGATATTTATTATCATCTCTCAGCGATGCTTCATCATCTCAAAGTCTTCAATCATCACTCATCAACAAAGAAGAGAGATAGCTTTCAAGCCATAGCAACACTACGGCAACAATGGAATCCAAACATCTTGGGCTCAACGTCATCATCACGATCTGCCTCTTTTCCTCCACCATTGTCAGATCTGTAAGACATCTCTCCCTCATTTCCAGTCTCATCTCATGTACACAATCTCATCTCAGTTTTGCAAATCATGGTTAGATCAATTTTGTCGAAAGTTTAAATAGACGGAAAAAGGTTCATTATGCAGCGTAACACTATTATCTTTGAGGAATTGGATCCCTGCTGTAGTTTCTCTACAGCGAGTGTGCTGTACAAGAAGAAAAAAAAACCCCTTTTTTTTAACCATTGAAGAAACCTGAAAACCCAAAAAGAAACTAAGGAAAAATAAATCCTTAAAGAAGTACTCTTTTCTCCATAATATAAAAAATATTTATTTATTTAAATCATCTCAAAATATACATAATAAGTAACTTAAAAAATTCTAAAACAATCATATGCAGATTTGCTATCGCATACTCATTGTCGTATCTCAAATTGCTACAATAACCTCCCTGTCACTAAAAAAAATATTAATTTTTTATCAAATTATATAAAAATTTAATACATGTATAAATCTATATGTCAATCAAATCATTTCTTATATCATGGGAAAGAGGAGTACACCCTAAAAAAATCTAAACTAAAAAACCTATTAAAACTAATAAAGCAATATCAAAAGACCATACAAGAAACAACAACTTAACGCTAAAACCAAGACTAAGCATGAACCATTGGATTGAAATCCAATGGCTACGATTGAGTGCAGCACATGTGCTGTACATCCCCCTTACAGCAGGTGATCCTCCTCCGCTCGTTGCCTTTCATGGACGAAGTGTGACATTGATAATTTGAAAACTCGAAAAAGACAAACATGAACTCGTGAATTCAGTGTCACATGCTTTCATACCATGCGAAAGTCTCATTATGTATCTTAACACAATTCCTCATCAAGGATCCTTGTAAGTGTTCGAGATGATTATGATCCAATTAAAAGTATGCCAATGCTATTTAACCCCATATGGCGATTTTTTTTTTCACAGGAGGATAATTGTGTTTACACAGTATACATTAGAACAGGATCAATATTCAAGGGAGGAACAGACTCCATCATCAGCCTAACAATCTACGATGAGTTCGGTTACACTGCTGTGATGTCTGATCTCGAGTCGTGGGGCGGCTTGATGGAATCCGGCCACAACTACTTCGAAAGAGGAAATCTCGACATATTCAGTGGCCGTGGCCCCTGTCTCGCCAGTCCTGCCTGTGCCATCATGCTCAACTCCGACGGGTCTGGACCTTACCATGGCTGGTACTGCAACTATGTCGAGGTTACATCAACAGGACCTCATGCTGGGTGTGTACAACAAAAGTTTACAGTCGAGCAGTGGCTGGCGCTGGATGCTGCTCCATTCGAGCTTTCGGTCGTCAGGGACTATTGTTCCTCTTCGGTGTTTGCATCCGCTGGTAACTCTACCTCAGCGACCGATTCTGCTAGTGAAGATGAGAAGAAGGATCATCTTGCTTCTTCGTAAAATGGTGTATTATTTATGCCAAGTATTATGGGAACTGCGGTTCTGTTTGTTGATCTTCTGAACTTCTGTAGTTCGGTTGATTGTTGTACGTGTTTCATGAGCCTTTTGTGTTCGAGGAGACTAAGAGTGGCGGTTTTCGGCTCTGTCTCCGTTGACTAGTTTGAACATATCGATTGGCTTCGAGCCTTTGATATGTCATTGCGTGCCTTTATGATTATGGTGTATGCAGGATCACAAATGATTTCAAGATTGTATCCATAAACTAATCTTCCTATTCACCTATGTTCTACATGATCAGCATAGCCTGGAAAGCCTCCAGTAAACAGTTTGGGAATAAGCTAGTGTATTGTAGCTAGTGTATTGTAGCCTGGAATAAGGTTATAGATGTCCTTCAACATCTATAACCTTTATAGGGTATAACATGGGTTGGTAGTTACCATGTTCTTGAGAGAATGTTGGCTCAACAGGAGGATATATACTGATAAACTAGAACTATGTGGTGTTGTAATTAAATTTGTGATTGTTTCTGTAACACATACATAGGAGCCTGGACCTATTCCTTCTATAAAACCCGGAGAACTTGACAGGGAAGAGAAGAACACGCTTTGCTCCTTCAAATGATAACATCTGATAAATGACACAGTCACCTAGAAAAATACCTTACACAAAGTGAGTTATGTATGTCACTTTTATCACCTCGTTTCACTTCTGTAACATTATCCGAAAGCGATGTCAATCAAGCAACAAGGGAGCCCAGCCTTCTGCTTCCTGGTTCTGAACCAAATAACAAATGAATCAAGGGATTCTTTTCTGTACACGATTCTGTTGTGGTTTGTTTTGCCCGCCGGGACTATAGCTCCGGGATTGAACACAGGAGTTCAGTTATGGAATATTTTTCACGCTTTCTAGTTAATTTATAGAGTCCAGAATCAAGCTCTCTAACAAGGTGTGCTCCTCGCCTGGAACGTCCTTCACCTTTGATCCATTCTTATAAATGCTAAAGACTGGAAATGAGGTCACACCTTCGGATTTGGTTACAGCATCATTGTCCTCGACTTGCACCTAAAAACAGAACTCATGCAAACAATTAGTCACTTGACAAATACAACCAGCAACTGCTTAGACAAGAAAAACTTCAGGAGACAAACCTTGAGGAATTTGATTGTCGGGTATCTCTTGCAGAGTCGGTCCAGGAGTTTTAGTGTCTCGCTGTCCGCAGTCTTGTTACAGAAGAGAGCAACTTGTAGACCTACAAGTGACACAATTAGCATTCCTATCATTCTCCATGTTTTAGCTTAGCAAAAAAATACGATGGTGTAATGCCGAAATTAATGTTACAACGAGTTTACCTGGTAATGATGTGTAGCGTCTGAATTGGTTTTTGCCTTCGATCACGATCATGTCATTGTCTCCAAATTTCATGTCGCCAAAATCTTCACCTCGCTGCTTTCGGAGTTGAACCTGGGCCTCAAACAGTCCCCTACCTATATCCTCGTCACCTGGCAATCCTCGTAACAGCATTTCATAATCTTGTATGGCAGCTTCCCATTTTCCAAGCTAACAAAACACAAGGAAAGAAAGTTAATTCCATGATCAATCAGCAAGCTTAAAACCAGTCATACCTGTTTATTGCTTCCCAAAGGATATTCATTGCCGTGGAGGTCAAGCCTAACATAGGATCCTCCAATCATGAATTAAACTCTTAATAGATACCCTACCCGACAAAATTCAGGTTTCATGTGAATATGTTTTGCTATCCAACAAAAAATATTGAATGCTCGAACCAGCTTATAAGATAATAGGACCTGCTAAACCACAAAATTGTTGGCTATCACATGATATGATTCAAGGTAATATAAATTACCTTGAAATTGCAATCTGCTCTTCTGAGTCTAGCCTTGGCGTATGATGGGCGGACATTTAGCGCGCTAGAGCAGTCCTCTATGGCCTTGTCATACTGACATAGTTTGGACCAACATGCGGCTCTGTTGCACAACAATACAGCGTTGTAGGGGTCGTGATCGAGCCCCTGCCCATATGCAACAGAGGCTTCATTGAACCTGGATGCCTTGAAGAGCTCGTTGCCTTGTGAACGTGCAGCAGCAATGGCTCTTGCCCTCCTCGATACCAAACCCACTTCTCTGTTGGATGGGTCCAGTCGAGCAGCTTGTTGAACAGCTTCCAAGGCATCATCAAACCTGTATCATCCCCAAGAAACAAGTTTCTTAGCCAATTACCTCCAGCGTTGTGCATCAAAAACTGTGAGCAATCCCCACATTTATACTCGATCAATCCTCATTCGAGAGAAACAGCATAGATAACTGACCTTCCGGCAGCCGCATCTACCTGAGCCCTTATCACCAACAAAGCTGTGTTACCAACTGGTCCGAAATACTTGGTGCATTGATCGACATCAAACTGTGGGCCTTTGCTCAAGGTCGTGTCAGCTTCTTCGTGTTTGTGGAGCTTTAAGAATGCCTCCGCTTGCAACGCGAACATCTTGTCATATGTCACATAAACAACACTTTCTTAGTTTTAAAAGATACTGTCATGGATAGTCCACCCAAACATAAGACAATTTGTTTCAGCATATGCCTAACCATTGGGGCCAAATCAGCGCCAGCTGATATAGCATTCCCAGTCTCCTTAAGCACCGAGTTCCAATCCCTCGACCTTTTAGCCTCGTCGCATTTCCTAAGATGGCCAAGCACAACTCTAGCTTTTGCCAGTCCATCTGGGTCGGCTTCTGGTCCTGATTGTTTGAAATGGTACACGGCCTTCTCCCCTTCTCCTAATCTACCAAATATATCCTCAAAGTTTGTTCCAAGTAAAAAACATTTCCACATAAACAGGATAAATAAACAAAGATATCAAAGCATGGTATTCTTACCTCAAGTACAGGTTTGCCAGACGATGATGAGCTCTATGATAATGAGGCTCAATACGGATTGCTTCCCTGCACTCGAAAACAGCCTCGAGAAGCCTCCCTAGTGCAGTCAACGCAGCACTTTTATTGCTCCTGTATGAAGCTTTATCTGGGTCAAGATCAATGGCTCGTTCATACAAAGCCAATGCCTCCACAAACCTTCCATTCTTGTAATCCTCGTTCCCCATTATCTTCAATTCCTCCGGATCCATCCTGCAGGACAGTGCTCGACACAAGGGATTCGCGTCTGCCTTGGTCTCCTTCTCCCGTCCGTTCCTCTTCTTCACTACATTCCCCATCGTGCTACTCCCATACTTTCCTGTATTAGTCATGTCGTTATTGTTGCGGTTACTGTTTGTATTCAAGCTTGTATAAACATTTCCCATGCCATCTGCCGTAGCCGGCTGACTCCTAAGATTTCCTAGATGACTAAAGAGCATGACATTTCCCGAGGAAGCACGGACAAGATTGGCATTTCCCCCTTTTGCCCTCTGGTGCTCGGCGATCATGCTTTCCAGCTCACCTGAAACTCCCATAACCTCCTTCGGCACCTTCTTGGCTTGGGCCTGTGTATTGGCTATAGGCCGGGGAGAAGCAACTTCCCGAGGAGAAGGAGGTTGCGCTCTCCGGCCCTGGACCATGACATTGTTTTGGTGGACAGGAGGAGTCTTTGGTTGATTGGTAGCAATCCTAATGTCCTTTCCTGGTTTATTCAAGGGAGCTTGTTTGCCCACCACTTTAGCAAAGGAAGCCCCGTCGCTTGAGCTGCCTCTCCGAGGCTGCTTTGAAATGGGGGTCGGCGCGCTGTTATTTTTATTGCTATCATCATTTATGGAGCCATTTTGCGACGAAAGGTTGCTGGCCGAGGAACTTCTCCTAGACCACAGCTTACTCCTTCCCCCGGAAAACACATTCAATAACCCGCATCCTTGTTTCTTCTCTGACAATACCTCCCCCATTGACATTCTTGACTAATCTTCTCGTGGCTCTTTTCTCAATCCGACACCATTTACGCAACAAGAAATCATGTTAAATCAAATGATATGATGGAAACTTAGAAGAGAAGGGTCAACCCACCCGCATTCATCCCGTTATTGGCCTCATTGCGACGGCATGATTGATGGTTCTCCATCTCCTTCAACGACGTCAGTGATACGTGACACATTGATGATCACCGATCATACAACGATGAAAATCTGTTTCTGTTTTACAAGGAAAAATGGATGGCAAAATGGAAGATGACAGGAATGAAAAAGTCCCCAAAAAAGATGCAGAGGAAATGTTGGAAACTCGGAGATGGAAAACAAATGGTCATTTACCTGGTTTGTGCGGGATAGTTTATTAAGCAATTTGATTAGTCTAATATGAGGAAAACTATGTTTATTTTTTCTATAATCGACTGCGTCCCACGTTGGTTTTGATATATCAGATGCCAGCCTTAATATTACCGTGCCCGTCATCCAAAACTGAACTACCAATGGGCAATGGAGATTGTTCTTAGAATCCAATTAACAGCTCCTATCTAGCTATATGTAGAAACATAAGGTCCATAGCTAACAAGTCCTCTCACTGGAATATTTTTTTGTGTTAGACTGATAAATCGGGTGACATGAAATACGTGTGATAATTAATCTAACACGTGTACACCCGTCTTTAATATCATATAAAAATATGAGATTTATTCGTAAGATCAATTGATAATAAGAGTAGAGATCCATGATCTATTTATATTATTACACTTTATCCAAATTTTGATGTGGATTTATTGTCTCTAACATTATACATACCGAATAGACAACGATGTTTTCATTAATTTTACTCAGTAGGAAAACCAGTGGTCGATATCTCTTACGTATGTAAGTGTTTGTAGATGCTTGTTGACAAGATAGAACACTTAAAATTAAGATGTTTGTAACTTATCACCAAACTTGGATAAAAATTATAAACCACAAGGCACAAGGTATAGACTCAACCGAACAACTATAGAGAAAACCATTGGAGATGCATATATGCCTTCTTTTGCTTAATTTTTTGGTTCAATCGACCTATAAACCCAGACAGTCGCAATGTTATGTGTCTTCTATTTTAGCATTATGATAAGTGTTTTCTGTTGTTCTGTTATGATGAGTCCTAGATTTCAGGGTTATGTTTCCGTTATTTATTTCATGAGGTTGTTGTGGCAATCCTAGAGTGCTATTCTTAAGGAGTTAGTAGTCCTGCTACTGGGTTGAGTCTATTCAAGGTTATAATGCATTGGGTTGATTCTGAGAAAAATTATCAATCAGTTCTACTGCTTGGAGGTTTGTTTGCCTCGAAAAACCACTGAAAATCCCCCTCTCTCGCTTTCTTTATATTGTTCTCTCTCTCACTGAAAAATTATGACGACCTCACCACCACAAAATAGCTCGACACTACAAAATAACTCGACACTCAACGGGTTTTGATTCCCTGATCTTTCCCCACATCGAAGGAGTTAGGTTGAACCGCTTTTCTTTATATCGTTCTCTCTCACTGAAAAATTATGACGACCTCACCACCACAAAATAGCTTGACACTCAATAGGTTTTGATCCCCTGACCTTTCCCCATATCGAAGGAGTTAGGCTGAATCGTTTACCATGTGAGGTGGGATGATCCCTCCGCTTTCTTTATATTGTTCTTCTCGCTTCTTGCCTATAATCTCCCAAAATAAGGTAAGCGAGTGAGCTAGGAGCTCATCCTTCTCATGATATTCCTCCTACCCGTTCAAAAGCAAAGCGTCATACCACGCTAACAAAGTTTCAATGGGATCAGTCATTGCCTCACGAGCAATGTTTAAGGTCATTAGGAAATACCAGAGCGATTTTAAGCATTGAATCTACTAAAGTTTCATTTCTTACTTCTAAGAGTGTCATTGGGGAAATGTCTAAAAAAAAATGTGACAAGTGTCATTGAGAAAAAATCATAGGCACCTCAAATTACACCAATTCTTAACCCTTAGTCCATCTCAAGACGTCGAACACCATTGATTTGTTATTCCCAAACGTAAAGACTACGAAATCCTGAACAATTCAAACAGAGGAAGCATTGCAAAGCTGCTAGAAACATGTGTCGTACTCCATAGAATATCACTGACAGTGAGCTTATAATCCCCGAACCATCCCCGGCCATTTTAATAAGACAAAACACAACTAAATCGCATTTTAATGAGGCCACGACTCATGTCAAAACTGATTTTCAATCCCTGGAGTTACTATACAGGTCAATGCACCTGATTCACGCCAATTAACCCTCACAGCGCCCTAGATGAACATCTAATGTACTTCGTAACACAGGAACAAAAGGTGACGACTTTGCCATCTCCAACAACGAGGTCACCTGGATTCAAGATAAGTAGAGAGCAAGTGAAGAAGAAAACTGTTGCCGAAGCCTCAAAGTGCTGTAGAAATGGAAATCGCAACAATATTGTTTGTTCTTCACACTCTTCAACGGTTCAAGCTCCTGAAGCAACACATTGGAGCTTCGCTAACCATTAAGTGATCCATCCAAAAAATAGAATCCTCGCCATCTTATAGATGGAGGAAAACGGCAATGTGATTCACAACTCCGACGTGAATAAGACCAAATGTGAGCATAGGAAAATAAGAACAAGCTTTTTCCATGATCCAAACAGCACGCCTCTCTGTTTCCATGAAGCATAAAATTGTTTCAACAAAAGCAGAACACAGAAACCATGAGCTGAACTGATGAATTGACTTACAAAAGCAAGTGGTAAACAAATGAATACTATCACAATGGGTTCCTGATAATTGTTTCTACTTTCTATCGCCCCAAAACTTATCATAACATCAAAAGGGACAAGTCAAATTTTGGGTCACCCATAGTTCATATCATGAACATTTGAATTTGGAGCAAAGGATGTATACAGAAAGCATATAAAAGAAGCCGAACAGTTCAGAAAGATTTCCCTCACCTATCAGAAGAGTACTCTGACGAGCAAGCATCACCGCATCAACTCGCCTCCTTAACCAATTTCACAATGGCTTCTGACAGGTCCTTTGAGTTATACTCCACGCCAAAGCATCTGACAATTTCCATATTCGGATTCATCAAGTACCTGCCCATTCAATCAGAGTGCCGGACAATTAAGCACAAAGCCCATAGGCAGGTAATCTTTTCAGAAATATCACTGAGTTCAACAAAAATGATAGTGGTCATACATGTTGTGAGATGACTCAACGAGGTAATCATTTCCATCCTCTTCAACTTTCTTAAAGAAAACCCGGTAAGCTTGCGCCATTTGTCTTATAGCAGCGGCAGATCCAGTTAACCCCATAATCCTCGGGTCAAATTCTGCATTAGTTGATGCAAACCAGGCAGAAAGGTTAAAGGAAAGAAATTGTAAGTACTTTTTTACCTGAGTATACAACTGCTTAAATTATATCAAAAGAAGAAAGCACACCTCGAAGATAAGCACGAAGCTGTGAAGGAGAATCACGAAGAGGATCGAGAGTAACAAAGATTGGTAGAACCTTGACATTCTGTTTTGACTCTTCAAAATAAGAACATGCCAAACACAAAGGTAAATAAGCACAAGATGATGTCTGAATAACTATAAAAAAACGCACGCGCGCACAAACATAAGTGTTGTACCTAGTGTTGCTACTACGTCAGCCATTTTTTGGACCTCGGCTGGCCCGACATCGGGGGAAGAAGTGTAGCCGAAGTACAGGAGAACCCAGTTACCAAGAAGGACTTGTTCAGTAATTATCGAGTTATTTGTATCCACCAAAGCAAACGGTCCACCGATAATAGGTCCCTTGACTAAGAGTCCTTCACCATTCCCATGTTGACCTGGCAAAAATGAATAATCAATGAAAAAGGCTCATCTCCAAAACATATTGTTAAGATTGACATCCGAAAGTTTTTCCATGAATCATCTCGGATAAATTTCTCCAAAAGTAATCTTTGCGTTGTAATGTAAACGTGAAAACACTTCATAAGCAAGCGATGAGAAGCAGACACTGCTTCTGTTGTAACTCCATAAACAATTCAAGAATTGAAACTAAAATATACAAACTTGACCGGCCATCAGAAAACCTTTTGCTACAGAGACAACCATGGAGAGAGGAAAAGTTTATACACTGTACAGTTAAATGGAAACCTTAGGCAAAGAAGCTGCGTACAGTTAATGGAAGATTTTATATTAGTAAGTCCATCAAGGGAAGACCAATGACCCAGGAACATGTGAATCCCTGAGCGGAGTACTATAAGACCCATGATTTGTAACTATTGATTGAGTTTGATTTTGCATTCTCTCTCAAACGAGTCCACTCTCTCCAAGCATGGATACAACATACTCATATGCCATTCGTAAATAGTGTTTCCCTATACTAGACATGCAAATTTGAGGGTTCCTGGTAACAATGACTCGGCCAAGCTCATTAGGATAAGACTAACAAAAAATTGTACTATATTAAAAGAGACTGCTAATAGAAGCGAAACATTGCCATCTTCAACAAGTCCATTGCTGTCTATCCTCAATACTAGATGTCACGAGTAGCATTCAAGTGGTGCTTTTAATTTAACCTGGTTCAGGTTTGTGGAAGTCTCATCCAGCAGTTGGGCTTACTAACCACGATTACAAATCTGATTCCCCACTCGAACAACGGGATATTGTCCAACTTACTAGAAATGTACACTAACCACAATTAGAAATTTGATTCTCCACTCGCCTAACGGCCAACGGGATATTTTCCAACTTACCAATAAAAGTACTAAATCAATCTCAGTACATCAAATCAAGGAATTTTGGTTATACATGCTACACCTTAATCTTTCCATTACACTAAAAAATGGAAACCTGAAACCTCTAAGAAGCAGCAATTGTGACAAATTCTTTGATAGCATTCCAATTTACAAGTCCGCTACACTGCATTATTAACCAGGGTATCATTTTCCAGAGAATAGACAAAGATAAAGAGAGTCCTACTTCATATGATAAGTGAGCATATACGAGGCAAATCTAAAGTACATGAAGTTGAGGGCTACTGCATAGACATAAGTATCCACATTGGAGAGAAAATTCATAGCATTCACATAAAAACAAAATCTGCCTACAGTACCTTTCGGGACAGCTCTTCTTTCATCATTATAATGCAGATAGGCACCAACTCCTACAAGGCCTAACACAGCAGCAGCGGGCTGCATGAAAGCAAGACATTAAAGATACAAGAGTGAACAACTAAATATCAAATGTGGTAAGAGAAAGATGCAATGTAAAATTTCAAAATAAAGGACGAGGAAAATCAGTGATATCATGCGTGAATTAGGAGACTGCAGAAAGCATACAATACAATAAGAGAATGCTGCAGAAGTACTTGAGGTTGAACTAGAGCTTGATGTATACGTAGGTAGGCAATAGCCAGTTCTCTTATCTTTTTTGTGCCATGCATAACAACGGGACTGACAGCTACGACATAGCCCATGCCTGCAGAAAAGTAAGAGTTGAGTCACTAGATTAAGATATAACATATAAACATAACTTAATATACAGAATCCAGACCATGAAAAACAAGGAAAAAATAACAAAATCGTTCTTCACACAAGTCCCAAGGTACTTCAGAATAACTTCTTTTTTTCTTTTCCTTTTTCCTGGAATGGACAGAATAACTACTAATTTATCATTTCCTGGGCGTTACAATGCCATTCAAAAACTGTTCCTTCTGAGTTCGAACATCATGTAAAATTTTGCCATTCAAGTTCCCAGCTCACTGTACACTTTTGATGGAAAAGAAAACTCGAGTTTTGCTGGTTATGGAAGTTTCATTCCAGGGACCTACTCAAGAAAAAGTAATAATGGGACTGAGCAACTAAAACATGCAATGGTACAAATAAGACCAGAGGAAATCAATCATGCAGTAATAAACTAATAATGTCTAGACAGGAACCATATGAACTTCAATGTCTGACTTTTCACTTTTGCGCACTAAGACACAACTATGTAAACACCTCAGGTCTTTGGAATACAACGTGAATCTTCATTTGAAGTATGAACTAAACAACAAAAGGAAGAAGGAAAGAATTGGATCATCCTCAGATTGTCTAAAACTAAAGAATCAAGAAAATGAATCCTATTTAACAAGGTCGAAAGGAAGGAAAACCTCGTGTGCAGGTTGAAGAAGAACCTGTATGGTTTGAAATAGGCATCTCGACAGTGGTACCGCAAGTTTGAGTCCTTTATGATGGACAATGACGTCATTAGATTCTTGCGTCTTCATTCAGAAGTTCGCCGATGATAACTTCATTATCCTACTGCTCCATGTTGATGATATGTTGATTGTCGACCAGGATACTAAAAAAATCGTTGTTTTGAAGAAAGCTCTTAACAAATCCTTTGCGATGAAGGATTTGGGTCCCGCTAGGAAAATCCTTGGAATGCAAATCTTCCGTGATAGAAAGAACATGAAATTATGGCTATCGCAGGAACGATACATCGAGAAGATATTGGAAAGGTTCAACATGAATAAGTCCAAACCAATTAACACTTCACTTACAAATCACTTGAAGTTAACAACGAAGCAGCGCCCCTCAAGTGAGACAGAGAAGCAAGAGATATAAAGAATTTCGTATGCTTCAGCTATTGGCAGATTGATGTATGCTATGGTATGTATTAGACCCGATATTGCTTATGCAGTTGAAGTTGTGAGCAGATTCTTTTCTAATCCAAGGAAAGAGCATTGACCAATAGTTAAATGAATTCTAAGATATTTTAGAGGTATGTCTAAGTTACGTTTATGCTACGGTCAAGGAAAACCTGTATTAGATGGTTATACAGATACAGAAATGACCGAAGATGCAGATTCTCGGAAGTCTACCTCGGGGCATATGACAACTTTCGCAGGGGGAGCATTGTCATGGCAGTCAAAGTTATAGAAATGCATTGTTTTGTCTACTACAAAGGCAAAGTATATTGCAATCACTGAAAGTATCAAGGAAGTGCTATGGATGAAAAACTTCTTGTTAGAGTTAGGATTACAACAGAACAGATATAGACTCTATTGTTATAATCAGAGTGCTATTCACCTTGCCAGAAATCTGACCTTTCATTCGAGGTCAAAGTGGGGCCCACAAAAAAATTGTTTTGCGCTTCTTCTCTGCCCTCCGTGTCTTCTTCCAGCTTCTGCAGCAAACGCAGACTTCCTCTAACATCGTGCGGGATGATAGCAAATTAAGTCGACAATGATCTTCACAAATCTCTTATAAATAGGCTTAGGGTGCAGAAGCTTAAGGTATTACAGAGGGATTGTTTACCTCGGGGTATATGACAACTTTCGTAGGGGGAGCATTGTCATGGCAATCAAAGTTATAGAAATACATTGTTTTGTCTACTAGAGAGGCAAAGTATATTGCAATCACTGAAACTATCAAGGAAGTGAAATGGATGAAGAACTTCTTGTTAGAGTTGGGATTACAACAGGACAGATATAGACTCTATTGTTATAATCAAAGTGTTATTCACCTTGCTAGAAATCTGACCTTTCATTCGAGGTCAAAGTGGGGCCCACACAAAAAAATTGTTTTGCACTTCTCCTCCGCACCTCCGTGTCTTCTTCCAGCTTCTGCAGCAGACGCAGACTTCCTCTAACATCGTGCGGGATGATAGCAAATTAAGTCGGCAATGATCTTCACAAATCTCTTATAAATAGGCTTAGGGTGTAGAAGCTTAAGGTATTACACCAAACACAAAAACAGCACCAGAAGGGTTAGAAAAATATCTAGTTTGAGGTATTGAGGGGTATCCTCTACGGGTATATTTTATCCCGTTAGAAAAGAAAAAATTATTGAGAGTTATCCTGATAATTATAATCCTCTAACACAGTGTAAGGACGATATTTATAATCCCTCTTTAGTGGATATTTTGATACCGCAACAGTCCCCTGGTTTTTATCCTTTTACTTTTAGCAGATTTTTCACATAAAACCTTGTTGTCGACTCAATTTATTTTTGATTATTTAATT
The DNA here is from genome assembly GCA_001925005.1 of Drosera capensis. NCBI lineage: Eukaryota > Viridiplantae > Streptophyta > Magnoliopsida > Caryophyllales > Droseraceae > Drosera > Drosera capensis. The sequence goes on from LIEC01012093.1 coordinate 229,476, forward strand.
ATCTCATTTTAATTACACCATGAGGAAAAAAATGCCCGACAATTTCCGCTGACCCTTATACCAATTTTTCCCACCAGTTATTTCCCCATTAGCCACTCCATCTATAAATTGGTAAAGAATTTTTCAATTAGCATTTTGCAAAGAATTCATCACAACATACCTATACGTCTAACTAATGTGGAGAATGGGAGTGGGGCGACAGCCCCCTTCAGCCTCACAGGGTCCGCCACTGCTCAATTGGTATCACCAATTCACCATTAACCCACGAAGAACCCAACTCACACTTACCCAACTGCCCCAACACAAGACTAATCAACAATCCAACACAAAAGCGAAAAGAAGGGACAATTCCAACCAAGATTTTGCTAACCCTTGAAGCAATTCGAGGTTGTTGGAGATGATTCTGCGAGTTCTGATGCAGAATTTGACAGCCCTCAACATTGAATGTGTTCTTGTTTTTTGGGGCTTGGGTTCGAGGGAGTGTGATGGAGAGAAAATGTTTTCAGGGGTTTGGATTGCAGTTGCATGCCATTGACAAGCTCCAAGGCAGTCTTGTATCGTTTCTTGCATTTCTTGTTCTCCAAGACCTACCGAGGTGCCCTATTGTGATTTTGTGTTTTTCTTTAGTAAATTATAGGCTTCCAAATTCTTTAAAAAAAATGAAGAAAAACGAAGAAAACATGAGAGCAAGTTTGACGTGGGTAGTTAAAATCATAAGATAACAATTTTTCACAAAATTATACTCCAATGGGATGAGATTTTATAGTTATATTTTGATTTTTACTATTTTTTAAGCTAACTTTAGCAATGAAAATATCAACGATATTTTTATCACATCATCAACTAAAAAAATCAATAAAAAACGATGAGAAAATAAAAAAATAAATTTGAGATAATTGAGAAAATATAATAAAAATAAAATAAAATTTGAGATGTTAAAATATGGCATTTCATCAATCGATGGATATTGGTAAATTTTACTTTCTTCGTCTCGCATTAATTGAAACATTTTGACCCTAAACAAAAATTGATATGTGTGTTGAATATGTGTGTATTTTGATTAAAAATATTATCTATCTATTTATTTTTGATAATGGAGTTTATTGTAACAAATTAGAGTGAAATTAATGGAGTGTGATGTAACAGATAGGATAGATTTGATAATTTTATGTGAAAAATTTATCAAAAAAGAAAATATTTCATTTATTTTAAAACAAACAAATAGAAAAATATTTAAATTAATTTGTGATTGAGAGAGTATCATTTTTATACTATTTATTGGCAAATTATAACGGTGGGTATGCTATAATTCTATGCACCATTGTACGTACTCTAACATGATCTACTTATTTTATTTCAGTACTATTACTATTTTAAAGGAAAATTTCTTAATTCCAAAAAAAAAAAAAAAACACTCATTAAAAAAAAAGATCATGTGTGATGATGATGATCATGAGTGAGTAATCATTTTGTAGGGAAAGGTTAATCAAACTCTAGCTATATTTGATCATGGGATGAAATAGATCAGTTTGGCCACCTATTGATATTGTATGAAATCGATTAGTTTGGCCACCTATTGATATTGTCAAGTAATTATTAATCTCGCTTAGTGACTAAGTTGGTAGCAAATAACGTTCATGATTTAAGCTCATTGTCATTATGTTATGAATGATTGCATGTGAACATAATAGTTAAAACTCATTGGTATTAATGTTCATGTTTGGCGAATTCTCTTAATTAGAATTGATTTATTTATTTTTAGTATATACGAACTCATTGGTATGTTAGGGATAGATAGATTAGGTTAATTATACAAGCTCATTGGTAATTAACAATCTAGCGAATATGATACTTTATGCTAAGAGGTATTACAGACAAACATATCTAAATAACGAATCCATATGATATTTATTCATGATTGATCTTAAAAAGATAAAACATAGTATATCAACCTCCCTATACTTTTATCATATAAATAAACACCTTAGTTTACATTCTAAGTTTAGAGATGGCAATAGTTTGATTACAACTATTTAGTTAGTTTAATTAGTAAAAAACAACCTCCCAAGTTATTACTTTCCATTATGTTGGAAGAGTCTTGCCGTGATCATTACAAGTCTAAAATATTGCATCAATCGTCCCTGTGGGTTCGATCCTTACTTTCATTACTGCATTCAATTAGAATACGTCTAGAGTATGAATAAGCATATAATTATTCTAATTTGACCACCTTTCGACGGGCGTATCACGAGGTTTGAGCATTTGTGCATCTGCAGCAAGGAATGGTTTAGCCTGGACAACTCTTGTGAAAAGGGTTACTGCAGCAAGGTGAAACGCAATAAGGCTGAGTTCAACAGAAGAGTCCACAAGAAATCAAAATTCACAAGGTACCTTTTTTCACATTGCAGTGTCCTTTTCTTCATCTGGATCAGAGGTCACGAGTTTGGCTAAATGATTCCAGGATGGCATGAAAAAGATATTTTAGGGAAATGATGACTTCAGTATCGGCTACAAATTTGGGATTACCTATAAATACAGAAGGTGATGTCCAAGATTTGTAACTTTTGAATCTCTATTGCTCTGAACTAAGAACTCGTGCAGTAAGGCTCCAAGTTAACAAAAGTGTGAAGTTGATTATTGAAGATCTGAACCAACAGTCTGAAAGCAAGGATTGAATAGTGCTAGTGTGTTAGGTCCAAAGGTTCAACTTAGAGGGGGGAGGGTGAATAGAATGATCTAAAATAATGCTTTGGATTACATCGGATTTAAAAACTTTGAACACTACTATTCTATGTAAACTACTGAGGTATTCTACAGCAGAGACTCAAATTGTATAAGTTTGTCTCTATATTGATGTAGTGATCAATTTCTAACAATTCTAAATATGGTCCTTCTCTGACCTCTTGATAGCTTTTCTGAGCTTCCAGTATGAGATTCTGAATGTTTTCATCAACACTAGCCTTCAGATATTTCAGTGCTATGTTCGCATCATGAAGTACAATAAGCTCTAGTTCCTTTGATGATAAGGTTTTTAAGGATGAACCCTCAATTTCAGCTACCATTGGTTGTCTAGTCTGCTCTTCTACTGGTGCAGACTGTGCTTCTGTCTCTATCTCTGTAGGCTGTGTAGTAGGATGATCTGATATCATTTCCTCTTTTGCGGTCTCCAGAACAAGCCTTCTTTTTGTCTCCTTCGTCTGCTTCATTCTGATTGATTGTGCCCTGCTAATTACCTTCTTTTTGGCTTTTTCAGTTTTCTTCACAGGCTAGTCTATAGCCTTTGCTGTAGTCTGTACTACTGCTGCCTTCTTTGAGAAGCCTACAGGCTGCTTGCCTATCTTTCTTACATCGATCTGCTTGGACACAGTCCATGGCCTTCCTGTTTTATCAGACAATTTTAGAATGATGCTGATGATGCTTTCAAACAGAGGTTGTTTTGCTTCTACAGCCTTTGCTAGTTGGTACATAAGCAGTTGAGCTTATGTTTGGTGAGAATTACACATAATATCTTTTGTTGATCAGATGTGATATGATCTTTGGAGAATTCTCTCGATAGAATCACCTTCTTCACAACGTATGCAAGCAGCTTGTGTTCCTTGGATAAGTATTTCTTCATTGTTTCTATCCCTTCGTTATGTCTCTCTTCGCTGAGCATCGCGTGTCTTGCATCAGTTACTACAGAGGGTGGGATGCTTCTGGTCCTTTATTCAAAACCTTGAAGAAATGCTCGAAGTCATTTTGGACCTATGTTGATCCCAATTCGTTTTGTGGAGTTATATGTAATAAATTGGAGATCGTCTGCAACCTTCGCCTTTTCGATGAAATTGAGTACCTCCTCATCATAAATCCTGCTTTTTTTCTCACAAAAGTATTTAAGGCCTATATCTTGAATGAGCTCAGATATCTCTTTTATCTAATCTGATTCATTCCTCAGTGTCTAAAAATTGAGAACTACTCCTATCTGCAACTCAACCTTCTTTATTATGCTTCGTTGCTCTTGTGATTTATCGTTTTTGGGAATATTGGATCGGATGTTGGCCATTTTCAGTAAAATTGAAAGAGTTTTTCAAGTTACGAAAGTGAATCGAAAGAGTTTGTAAACTTAGAGTTTTGTAATTGAGTTTGGAGTAGAGCGCAATAGAAGAAGAGAAAGTGAGAGAGCAAAAATGTTTTTTTGATTGAAAATTCTCAAAATTTATACTCTTTGAAAAAAGTTACCGTTTTCTTTTTTCTACTAACCGATACACAGATTCGGTCATTGATTTTGACCGTTGCAAAAAACGTTATTGAATAAATAACGTTATTGATTTTCTAGGCAATCAGTTTTTAAAACGTTATTTTCTTTCCAAAAATAGAAGTGCAGTAGATCAAAAAAATGCTAATTTGTATTCCACATAAGTGTAGTGGAGCAAAAATAATGCTAGTCTGTATTCTACATGTACAATATAGGAGTAGAGCATTTTGGCTAGTTTATTGGTTCAAATCGATTATTCCCAATTCACCTCGAAATTGAATAAATTTGCTCTCATCAAAAGACTTTGTAAAAATATCTGTAATTTGTAAAATCGATTATTCCAATTTAATGTGACCTTTTTGCACATGATCTCTAATAAAGTGATATTTGACATCAATGTGCTTGGTCATTGCATGAAAAATTGGATTTTCTGAAATTGCCATTACAAACGTGTTATCACAAAATATTAAAGTTTCAGTAAATATCATATCGTAGTCTGCAAGTTGTGACCTAATCCATAGTACTTGTGTAGCATAGCTTCCTATAGCTATCTATTCTACATCTGTAGTAGAGGTTAACACAGTGGTCTGCTTCTTGCTGAACCATAAAATCAGTTTTGCACCAAGAAATTGACACGATCCACTTGTGATTTTTCTATAAATTCTATAACCTTCAAAGTCTGCATCCGAATAGCCTATTAGTGTAAAATCTAATTCCCTAGGATATCATACATCCAGATTTTGAGTTCCTTTGAGATATCTCAGAATTCTCTTTACTGTAGTGTAATGGGATTCTTTGGGATCATATTGATACCTGACACATACGCAGACTGAGTATTGATGTCTGGTCTGCTTGTAGTAAATATAGGAGTGAGCTTATTATTCCTTTATACATTATTTGGCTTATTTTCTTTCCATTCTCATCCTTATCTATTTTTACTGCTGCACTCATGGGAGTCCTCATGTGGCTTGTATTTTCTAATACATACTTTTTAACTGTGTTCTTCAGGTACTTGGATTGATTTATGAAAATCCCACTTCCTAACTGTTGTACCTAAAGTCCTAGAAAGTATTTCAATTCTCTCATTAGACTCATCTGAAATTTGGATTTTATTAATGCAGCAAATCTCTCACACAATTTATTATTAGTGTAGCGAAATATACGTCATCAACATAAATTTGCACTAACAATATATGTTCTTTATGCTTCTTATAAAATAAGATGGTGTCTATCTTTTCTCTTTGAAAGTTATTTTCACACAGAAAAGTTGAGAGAATTTCATAACTTGTAAACATGACTTGGATGTTCAAAGTCTTCAAAACCAGGAGGTTATTCAACATATACTTCCTCTTGCTGCTTTTCAATTAGAAAGGCACTTTGAATCTTTGATATGCAACATAGGCAAGGAACATCCTTATAGCTTCCAGTCTTGCAACAAAAGCAAAGGTCTCATTAAAATTGATCTCCTCTTTTTGTAACTTTTTGAAACTAGCCTAGCTTTGTTTTTTTATGATTGTTCCATTTTTCATCAGTTTTGTTTTTGAACACCACTTGCAGCCAATAACTGGATAATTTTTTGGCCTTGGTACCAGATACCATACTTTGTTTCTTTGAAACTCATTAAGGTTTTCTTGTATGGCATCAACCCAGTTTGGATCACTTAAGGATTCATTAGTTGTTCTTGGTTCCTTTTCTGAAATGAAACATGCAAGCATGCACTCTCTGGTTATTGCCCTTCTAGTCTGAACAGGTGCATTCTTGTCTCCAATAATATCATCCTGTGTGTGTCTTGATCCATCTTCTTTTATCTAATTCAGCAGTTATGTATTCTAGTTGTTGTTGCATTGTGGGTTGCTCTAGCTATGCTGTATTATTGTTCCCTTCACTGTGTGCAGACGGTTCTTCCTTTTCTACAGCTTTAGGACTTTTGTCTGCATCATATTCATCATCTATACATGGACATTCCTCATCAAAGACATTAGCATCACGTATGGATATTTCAGGTTCATCAAAGAAAACATGAAGTGACTTCTCAATTGTTTGTGTTTTGATATTATATATCCTAAAGGCTTTACTAGTTGTGGAGTATCCTAAGAAGGTTTTCTCATCTGGCTTAGAATCAAATTTTTCTAGATGATTTTTATCATTGTTATGTATATAACATCTGCATCCAAAGACATGAAAGTATTTGACACTTGGTGTCTTTCCCTTCCATAATTCACAGGGAGTCTTCTTATGCAGTTTATGTATAATGCATGCAATGTTTACTACTTCTGTCCAGAAGCTTTATGGTAAGTTTGCATCAATAGGCATTGTCCTAATTGCTTCTATAAGTGTCCTGTTTTTCCTTTCTGCTACACCATTTTGTTGAGGTGTTCTAGGTGCTGAAAAATTATGTTTTATCCCATGATCATTACAGTAAACATCTACTCCTGTTTGGTCAAATTCAATACCATGATCACTTCTGATCATGATTACTTTAATATCTTTCTTATTTTGAACTTGCCTTAGGAATCTAGTTAGCAGGCTGCAAGTTTCACTCTTTTATGGAATAATCATCTACTATAACCAGGATATACTTCTTTCTATTTCAGCTTTCTACCTCTACTGGACCAAAAAGATCCATATGCAATAGTTCCAGAATTCTACATGATTCTGATGAGTTTAAAGGTTTAAAACTTGCTCTAGGCTGCTTTCCCTCTTGGCATGGTCTGCACAACTCATCTTTTCTAAATTTTATTTGAGGAAGATCTCTGATTAGATTTTCTGTGGATAATCTGGCTATAGTTTTGAAATTTAAATGGGCTAATCTCTTGTGCCATAGTCAGTTTGTATCGTTTATATTTTTCGTATAGAAACATGTTATTTATTTTGACTGTGATGAGTTAAAGTCTACTGTATAAATGTTTCACTTTCTGGTTCCTAGCAGTGTGATTTCTTGGGTGACTTTGTCTCTAACTTGGCATGAGTCATGAGTAAATGAGACGTCATAGTTTTTATCATATAGTTGGCTAATGGAAAGCAGGTTATGTTCTAAGCCTTTGACATAAGCTACATCTCTAAAGATTAAATAACCTGTACCAAGGATTCCATAACCTTTAGATTTACCTGCCTTGCCTCCTCCAAAGATGACTAGGGGTCCCTGTTCCTTTCTGTACTCCTTCAGAATATTTTTGTTTCCTGTCATAAGTCCAGAACATCCACTATCCAGATACCATGTTCCATCCTGTTATTCCTGCAGTAAAACATTGAAAACTTGTACATGGTACCCACTTATATGGGTCCTTACTTGTTAGTTTTTGGAATAAACACTTGAATTATTTTCTTGTGTGAATCCCAACACTCTATGATCAGGTTTGCCACAAGTGTAGCAGTAGATCATTGGTCTTGTTGCCCTAGGTGGTCTGTTGATGTTTCTCTACCTCTTTTGTTGTATTATGCAAGTGCAGATATGATTTTTTCCGTGCAGTACTGGAACGTTAATTCCATACTGAGTAGTTTGGTGCATACTAAGGTCTGTATGGCCTTTTGCTAGCTTCAATCCTATGATTCCAGATCTTCTACACCTTGTGGTGTTTTATACTAACTCGTGATGATGCTCTGCTCAAGGATTTAACCCTTTGATTTTGAGCAGCAAGGGCTTTACTCTTCTGCACTCCTTGTGCAGTAGAGAGTTTTCCCTTCTGCAAGACTTTTGCAGATGTCAGTTTTGCCTTTTTTTGCCTAGTGATGACATTATCATTTACTTTTAAATGTGAAAGATTATTCAATCAGTTCTTATGATCTAAGCCGCCTTTATCATGTGAGGATTAACCCATGTTAAGCATTTTCTGCAAGTTCAGGGTCTTTCCTTTCCAAGTATCTACCTGTTTTTGAAGCTCAGCATTTCTCAATGTGAATGTCTCCACTACTACATTGAGAAGGTTTACCTTTTCATCTGATTTCTTTATCTCATCTTGAGCCACGGCTAGGTTGTTGTTAATCTTTATATGGTAGATTGTATTTCTCTTTGAGATTTGCAATCAATTAGAGATTCTCTTTATTTTCCCTTGAGAGGGAAATAAAGCTTTCAGAGGTTTCTTGAAGTGCTTCCTTCAATTACTCTAGAGTAGCATCTGAGTTAGAAAAGTCAAATACCTATTGTTTTTCTTCATTTTTTTTTCCATGAGACAAAGTTGAGCATTTGAGATCGTTTCTTCATCATCTGAGACTCACTTTAAGACTTAGCAGCATAGGGTTTGCTCTTTTCCTTTTTTCCAGGGTTCCTTTTGCTGTATTCCTTGTTGTATCTCTATGTAGACGATTCTTATATAGGTCGTTTGCATTGTGCAGCAAAGTGTCCTTGCTTTTTGTAGTTATAGCAGACTTCTTTCTCTACTTCTTTGGCCTTTATGGAGAGGTTCTTCCTAAGATTCTTCTTTTTGAACAATTTTCTGAACTTCTTGCCCATCAGTGCAAGTTCTTCTAATATTACTTGTTCACTTAGAGACGAGATATCACTGGTTTCCTCCTCCGCCCTGGATCTCAGAATTTTCTCTTGAGCCTCTAAGGCTAGAGTTTTCTTCCTGGTCTCATCAATTTGTCTCTTTTGCTCAACTTCCAAGTTGTATGTATGTACCACACCATATAATTTAGGTAAGGACATCTTAGCAAGATTTCTAGACTCCCTTATCGGTGTGGTCTTTGTCCTCCAGATCTCACCAAGTGATCTCATGAACTTCAGGTTGACTTCCTTATTATCAAAAGTCTTTCCAAAAGTTTTGAGATTGTTGATGAGTATATTAAACCTTTCATAAAAGCTAGTTAGGTTCTTATCAGATCTCATTGAGATCCAATCGTACTGCTACATTAGGACATCTTTCTTATTTTCCCTGATTTCATTTGTTCCTTCATTCCTGAGCAGTAGAACATCCCATGCTTCCTTTGTTGTGGTTGTATGAACCACTATCTCAAACATGTCATTATCAAGACTTTTGAATATTTGATTCCTTGCCCTTCTGTCCACCGGTACTAAATCCCAGTCCACTTTTCTCCAAAGAGATTTGGGCATGTTCACTTCGTTGTTTGCATCAATTGGATCTGGCATCTTTGGTATGTATGGTCCATCAATAATGATGTCATATATTCTTTCATCTATTGAATCCAAGTATGCAAGCATCCTCAGCTTCCAGTGATTAAATTTGTCGAATGAACATGTTGTTGGCTCTCTGCTGTTGGGGCATTTGGGTAGCTTTGGAGGAGCCATGTTTTCTTCACAAAATATACTGTTAGTAACTTCTTGCAGATATAAATCAAAAGATATGACCTTTTTTTTCCAAAACTGTCAAGTCTAGAAAGTCTGGCTCTGATACCCGTTGTTAGATCCATAGGTTCAACCTAGAGTGAGGGGTGAATAGGTTGAATTAAACTTTATCAGTGCAACGCAACATATTTGTTGATTTCAATCACTGATGTTCTTTGTAGATTATTATGGTAATCTGTAGCAGAGGCTCAAACTGTGTGAGTTTGTCTTTATTTTGTTGTGGTGATTTATTTCTAACAGTTCTAAAAGCACACAACAATGAAAACAAGTAAAGAGCATAGGATTTATATTGGTTCAGACACTCGTTATCAACTGATAATCGAGAGCGTAGTCCACTCTTTCCTTGGTGATCAGTTTAGTCAATCCAAGAGGTGAGTTCACTATCTTCTTGTTTATGCCTTACAAGACAACCTCTTTTACAAGCTAGCTATCTTATCAAAAGTCGAAAAACCTAGATCCTTGCACATATCCTTCACTAGAATCTTCTGCAACTTTTGTTCTTCAATGCAGACTAGTGAACCATCTTCATGTTCTTTCTCAATTCAACTCACTTGAATAGCTTTGAATCTTGGATTATTTTTGCACATTTTTGTACGTTTAACCTCACATTCAGCTGGCTCATTGAGCTTCATCGATCCCCTTTTATAGGTTGAGGGAATAAACCCGTGACTTGTGTACAGGATCTGATATGACAGTTGGTCATATGTGAACCTCAACTCATGTTGACAATTTATCTTTTTCAGATCCTCGTACTGTCACACGTTGGACCTCAAATCTTCGATTTGACTGAACTTCAGTCCTCTCACCCAACCTTATTAACAATCTCTCATGCACTCCAGTCTGTTGCATTTTAGTATGCAATCAGTACTATTGAGACCTCATTTGCACCCAGTTTCTGTATGAATGAAGGGATTGCATATTGTTATTAGTGCGCCTATTATTTTTTTCAAAATAACACAAGATTAAACAAATACATAAACACAAATTTATAACATTATATCAATAGAATTGAAAAAAATCCTTATTTAGTAAAGAAGATGTTTTTTTCTTTTAAAAAAACAAGAATAATAAAACATAGAATTATTCAAGCATCCTATTACGTTGTATTGACGTACTGTTTGAGATTGTGAAGCATTGACAGTATTCACAAGTCTTGTTTTATTGAATTGATCCATTGTTTCAAACAGTGTGCGAGAACAAAGCAAATCAGTGCGTCAGTTAAAATTCAAAAAGTCTAAAAACCAAAACATAAAACTACAAAACAAAATCAACAAAAATAAAAATTTATAACATGATATCCATAAAATTGAAAAACATATTATCACATGGTACCCAACATGAATTTTTATTTAAAAAAAAAAAAAACAAACACACTGACGTACTGTTTCATTGAACTAACGCACTGTTTCAAATAGAGCACCAGAATAGAACAAAACAGTACTCCAGTTCAAATGCAACAAATCCAAAACACACAAAAAATTAATTAAAACAAAATTATAACATAATATCCATAAAATTGAAAACATTATTAAAACATTATTAAAACATTATTTATTTTATTTTAGTTTTTAGTTTTAGATAAGAAACCAAGAAGTAAACACCAGCGCATTATTTTAAAATAAAACGATAAGTTAGTTCAAATCCAATGAATTAAGAACCCAGGAAAAATATCAAAGATAAAAAAATCAATCAAATACATTCCTAAAATAAATTATTCTAACCCAAACAAGTAAATTAGAGTCTCCAATCACTGAAAACTATCAAGAAACAATGTTTTTGTAGTTGGGGTTTTCAAAATGATCGAAAACGAATTTCAAATGAAATTGAAAGATTTGAGATGTTTTGTGGATGAAAATAAATTGATTATTATATGTAAGATCAAATTGGAGTGATTAGAAATAAATTTGATGAGTTTTGGTTGAGATTTGATTAATTGAATAACTTTGATTACGTTTTGGGGAAAATATAAATTGTATCAAATTGAAATTATTTCTGCAGATTGCATGTTTTGGATAATATTTTGAAAAAATATATATCATACGGAATTTTGTGATATTCGTTTGATGAAAGATTTATCAAAATCAAAATTTTTTATATTTTAAAACGATCTAATTAAAAAATAAAACCTCCTATAAATATGTTGCCATAGGATTACAAAGGAGCAAGTGTTTATCTTGAATATAGTCCTATCTCATCTAAAACAGTGATGCCCCATAGAGTTCGTATTAAAGCGACTCCACGTCGCAATGTTTGGCTACAACACCACCACCAGCCTTCCTTTGTTTCTGTCCCCTGTCGTTTTCGTTCTGTTCCTTTCTCTCATTGAGGATCAACCTCTTTTCACATGGCTTGTGTTATTTATATTCTGATCTTTTCTTGGGCTCATTGTCGGTGTGGCGCTGAATCTTTGGATCCTGCGTCCCCCTTCTAAAATTCATGTAAAAGACGGGATAATTATTTGTTTGAGCCTCAGTTTTATTTTCAGCAGTACGTCAACCCAGTTCATGACTTGCCCCTGTTAATATTATGGTCCCATGATTTCCACCGGGATTAAAACCACTAGTTTTTTGCCTTTTGTTCTTCACTGAATTATTACCAATAATTAATTGGAAAATGCAAACCAACTGTCAGAACCATGATGGAAGAAAAGATCATTAAGAGGACAAGAATACAGTCGACTATACAAATAGATCAGTTGACCTTATTCTTAAATCCTCCTCTCTGCTTCCGCATGCAAAGGAAATTGATTAGATCTTGCTGAAATTCTAGACCGGTTGGTGAAACTCCATCGTAGAGACTAAAATACAAGATTCATGAGTATTAATTAGCATGTAACGGGGACATTCAGCAGTGTCTGGATGTAAATGAGATCTCAATAATATTGAGTTACAACACTGTTATAGTTCTGCTAAAGGTTAGTTTAGTCAATTATTTGCAAAATGTATGAATGAGAATGACAACCAAGTCAGCCATTTGAACCCTCCTCAGTTACCTCATATCATGTGGTTGTTGTGATGTCCCATTTTCACAGATGAGTCCACAGACTAGAAATTCAGCTCCACTTTGCCAGTTTGGCAGATCTTGATATCCTACGGTCCACTTATTCCCATACCTTCTTCCCCATTTTGTCAGGTACCTATCTTTTCTCCAGAGTCAAAGTTTTCTTCCCTTGTAGTGATAACATTACACAATATCTTCTTGTCCATAATGATTGATTCGAGCAACCAACGAATAAATTTGGAGATCAGTGTAGCTAAAATATGAGTTTAACAGATTAGTTGCTACATGTTGCTGTTAAAACTACGGTAAGCGCATTGGCCTCGGATACCTAATGAGTGTTAATCTGTTAGCGGGTGGTGCGAAATCAGATATCACAGAAATACCTCAGTCATTGGTTTTCGTTATTTGTGGCGGAACGGTCCAAGACCAAATATCATCATTCATCCTTGGTTAGGCCCTTCTGCATCTTGGTTCCTGGTGTCTACTTTCCAGTTGACTTTTTGCACTTCTTGGACAGAGTCCGCACTGAACTGGCCGTCCTTTTTCTCTTTCTAATATAAAATAGTGCTGTGGTACAAAATTGTATTTGGATAATTAGAATGTTGGAGTAATTGAAAAAGTGTATAATTTTGAACCAATAACATACTATTTTTTCTTTAAAACTTGTATCTTAGTGTTATTTAAAAAGAAAAATTGTTTATTTATGTCTTTGACTTCAATGAAAAGATTCATTTTTGAATAAGAATCAAAAGATAAGAAAAACGTTTTCATTCACAAAATTTGAACTCATCATAAATTTCTAATTGGAGATCTTGTCCAGAGCAGCCAAGCTCCGGAATGTAGAGTCCAAAAATGTACTGTCCTATTTCATTTTGGGATCTAATCAATTGAACCAAATATTAAGGTGGCTAAGTAATGAAATTTCATGTTTAGTGAACTAATGAGTACTTTATGTCTTAAACTAATATCAATGACTCCACATTGGATACCTCTTTTCTCCCCCTCTCCCTTAGGCTTATATAGGTTCACTTGTCTTACTCTTATTTTACACATTATGATATCGAATTATATCTCCCTACTCTACAAGCTTCAAAGATAATTAAAAATCATACCAATAGAAGTCGATCATCTGAATCAATTACCTTACTCTGCCTAATCAATATTCAACTCAGTAATTGGCAATTTATTTATCTTTCCTTAATGCCCTAACATTACACTCCCTCGGTTTTAAAGTGATTGTAATCATTTGAATAGGTGCGGAAATTATGTTTTGTGTTGAAGTTTTACACATTGATTTTAATTATCTGTTGAAGTTTTTTATCTCGAGAGCTCTAAAGATGTAGAAGAAAACACAGTCAATGCGTGATGGGAGAACTGGAGACTCGAAGCATGGCCTGGCACGGGCGGTGCGACACCAGACATGGCCGTGCAGACCGTGGCGAGATATCCTGTTTATCTTTTTTTTGTTTAAATAGAAGGTCTATAAATACTCATATATGAGATCGTATGATATGTACGAAAGTGAGAGACTTTCTAAGATTGACATAGAGATTATGAGAGACATTTTCCAAAATTTTAGTGAAACAAAAGATGAGATTGAATGAGTTGAGAGAAATAATTATTGTAATCGTATGAATCGATTCGTGGATTGTTTCTTGTGGGGTTTTTTCTCGACCATTGGATTTTTCCCATGTTAAATTTCTTGAGTTGTTATGATTTCTTATTCGTGTTGATTGTTGCTTATTTTTAGTATTCGGATTCTCGGGTCTAAATTCGTAACAAGTGATATCAGAGTTAAGTTGCATCACCCAAAGAAAAGTTAGAGTGTTTGAGGGATTGTTTGAATTTTTGTGATAAAGATCGGATCTTTGGGATAAAGATTGGATCTTAGGTATAGATTGAAAATTTTCGAAGTTGGAAAGTTATGCAGGTGGGAAGATAGTTAATACAATTAAGTTCGAGATCGAGCCGTTCATGGGAAGATGAACTTCACTATCTGGTATAGTACGGTCAAGAATATCTTAGTCTAGTAGGGACTTTCGAAGACACTTAAATATGAAAAGTCCGTTAACTTAAAGGGAATTTCGAAGACACTTAAAGCTTTACTACAATGGGTGCCCAGTAAGACTGGTGTAGAAAGAAATGCAGCAAGGCTGGCTCATAAAGAAATGAAGTAAGGCTGGTTCAAAGGAATGTAGTAAGGTTGGAAGCATTGAGATCATAAGTAAAGAGACAGTAAGGCTTTGGCATTTAGGATTCTGTAGTAAGAAAAATGGTTTATCCTGGATTGTTTCTGGTTGAAAAGGATTACTGTAGCAAGATTGAGAGATAGTAAGGCCAAGAACAATAGAGAGGTTAATATGAAGAAAAGAATCATGTGGGATCCTTTACACTGTCCAGTGTCCTTTCAATGTCAGGAACAAAAGTCAGTGGTTTCAATTAGATAGTTCCAGGATGACAAGCAAGTGATGTTTCAGAGAAAGGATGACTCTGGTAACGATTACAATTTTGGGATAGCCTATAAATACAAAGGGCGATGCTCAAGATTGAGTGGGACAAGATCAAGAAATTGTTTCAAGTCTTGTGGAAGAGAATAAAAATTCTTGAGTTTTGGTTTGCATTGTCATTAATACAATGTAAAGTGACATGTTGATTGTGAGCCATGAACAATCACACTTAGTATTATCCTTTTGATTTATCGCACTGATAATCAAGAAAAGACTGAAGTAAGAGATATAGTCGCATTTTAACTATATTGCCTAACCAGTATAAAAAACTTTGTGTTTTTTTTTATTATACTTTTAGTATCTATAGGCCTACTACTAATCAACTTTGACTTAGAACAAAAGTAAAAGAAATCAGCATTATTGCAGTAAGGTTCCTCATTATTATAGTAACCTCTGAAGCGAGTTCACTCCTCCCCTCCCCC